>SFCI01000524.1:0-19844 GCA_004681135.1 Hericium alpestre | reverse complement strand
GTTCGCCGCGCTCGACTGCTACATCGAGCCGCTGACACGCGCACTCCCGCGCAGCGTGCTCCCGCAGTCGCTCGATGCGCCGGACGTGCCGCCGTTTGACGTCGTGAGCATGCAGTTCTGCATGCACTATGCGTTTGAGAGCGTGCAGAAGGCGCGGTGCATGCTCGAGAATGCGAGCCGCTGGCTGCGCAAGGGCGGCGTGTTCATCGGGACGATCCCGAACGCGGACCAGCTCTTGTCAGCTATCCTGCCTTTTGACTTAGTGTGCGGCACTGATTCGATAGCATTTTATTACAGACAGCGGCTGGACGCGCTGCCGCCCGATACACCTAGCTCGGACCTCTCGTTTGGCAACTCGATATACAAGATCCGCTTCGAGGATCGCACGAACCGGCCGCTCTTCGGGCACCGCTACTGGTTCTTCCTCCGCGATGCCGTGGAGGACGTCCCAGAATACATCGTCCAGTGGGACAATTTCGTGCAGTGCGGCCTTCTCCCTCTTCTTTCCAACATGCAGTGCTGACAGAGGAAAACAGACTGGCCTCGGAATACGGGCTCCATCCGGTCTATAAACGCGAGTTCCACGAGGTGTTCGAGGAGCACCAGGACCATGCGGAGTTTGGGCCGTTGATGGAGCGCATGAAGGTTGTCGATTCGAATGGCGAGAGCCAGATGGACGAGGATCAGTGGGAGGCTGCGAGTGCGTATACCTCCCTCCGCCCCCTTTCTTTCGTGCTAACAATTCCCTTGTAGATATCTATATCGCGTTCGCGATGGAAAAGCGGTGATTTTTTTTTCCTGGTTAGAGTTATGCATTATGTACTATTATGTTCAGGACGATTTTGACTTGCTGCGCCTCTTGGTTGCTTTACCAGCGTCATGGTCAATAGTCACGCCGCATGTGCTACATGCAATTTGTCCGCGATACCTTCCCCTACTGTACTAAACCCTATATAATAGCCCTCTTGTTTCTGTGGATTTCCCTCGCTGTTACTTAGTATCCGATTCGAATGGCACTTCGATCGTCGCTATAATCACCGTAGGCCTTCCGTCTCGTTGCGTCGTAACCAAGCCGTTCGATGTTGCGCAAAAGGCGAATTCATAGATAAAGCGACCACCTAGACCGATCTCGTCTACTCAGAGAATACGGTATGGTTTGGGTCGCTGCTTGTTGCACAGGTCGCGGGATGCGGCCGTGCAACAACCTGCGATCTGAGAACGGCAGTACGTTGTCCATATCCGTGTCTTGAGTTGTTGACTTGCGGCAGTGTGCAACCCGAAAGAGGCCGGACATCCATATCCAGTTGTTGCCCTGCAACAACCTGCGGTCCGGAATGTCCATACTTGCACCTCCACTTGTTGCCTTGCAACAGTCTACGATAGGTTGTGGAATTCGACTCATTTGTCCAACTTGAATGCCGTGCCAAATCGGTATCTCCAGCTGTTTCCGTGCGACAACTTGCGGCCCCAGAGAAGATGTTACAGCTGGCTGCGAATATGTTGGCACTCCCATGACATGGAAGTTCTGATAACCACGCCGTCCGATATTGCACAAAAGGGGAGCACGGACCTAGAGCGGCTACCAGTCAGAGAAAATGTTCTATTTCGCGTCGCGGATTGTCGCCGTGCAACAACCTGCGACCCGACAAAGGGCATTGGATGTCCGTACCTCAGTCTGCATCCCCAGTTGTTGCAAGGCAACAGCAATTTGCGATCCAGAACAGGTTATGGAATTCATGCTGATTTTATGCCAAATGCCGCGCCGTCACGGATGGTCGCCCAAGTCGGCCACTTCAGTTGTTACCGTGCAACAATCTGCGCCCCAAAAGAAGGTGGTGAATGTCCATATTCATATCTCCACTTTTTGCAAGGGAACAATCAGCGATATGGAAGAAATTATGGAATTCAACTCACTTGTCAAATGCCGTGCGGCCGTGTACGGTCGTCCGAATCGGCACTTTCAGTTGTTGCAGGGCAACAACCTGCGACCCGAAATAAGATAGTGAGTGTCCATACTCGCATCTCCACTTGTTGTCTTCAGACTTGCAACAGTCTGTGATCCAGAATAGGTTGTGGAATCCAACCCACTGGCCAAATTAATGATGTGGTGTCGGATTGATTGGGTGTCGGATTGATTGGGTGACGGACATGACCCAAGCCTTGCATGGAGTACTGAGCCCGATTGTTCAATCCAGTTATGAGTACATGCGTCATCCTGGACGACAATATAGACGCGCTGAATTTTCGACGTAAACGGGCGATCCGCGAATCGGAATATATGCAGCACAGAACAAAAGACGGAAGACAACAGACAAGGGAGAATGGCAAGTGGTTATGGACGAGCGCAACGATGTATCACAATGTGATGATAAAGTAGCTAACTTCGGAAAGGAGAATGGGAGACGGGATAGATGAAATGAGAAGGAAAGGAGTGTGCATATGATAATGGAGTACAGACCAGCACAAACAGAGGATGAGATATATGAAATAAGCCAAGGCAGCGTCTATTCCTGACCGAATCCTACAGTTTCCCTGTTCACAAAACCACACATCAGCATTTGCCACACCACGAATGAAGAATGCGAGAACACTCACTCTACAGCCAACGTCAGTTTCTGCTCGAGACTCGCATAGTCCTTGTACGGCGGGAGGTCGATGCGGTTGAAGCACGTGTGGCTCTTGGGCAGCTGCGACGGGTCGCCCGCCTTCTCTATTGTGAAGCGCCGCGGGCCATCCGATCCCTGCAGGTCCTTGAACCCATTGACGGGAATACGCGACGTGCCCGTCGCGAACTGCAGCAGGCGCGACTTGCGCTCGGGCGGCCAAGAGCGCACGCACTTCCAGAACCACTGAATCACCTCATCGTTCACCTCATACCCGCGGTAGTCTGTGAACTTCGTCCAGTCGTCGCTGTGCATACGTGTCAGCGATACGGTACGCAGTGAATGAAGTAGGAGAGGGGCACGTACACGTCAATCTCGGACATGCCGCCGATCAGCAGCTCGAGCTCGCGCTCGTCGAAGACATTGATCAGGTCCTGCGGGATCAACTCGCTGAACCCGGACATGAATGCATCGAACTGCTCCTTCACGCGCTTCGAGATACGGTACTCGACGACGTGGTCAACATACTCCTTCTTGTTGTCCTCCGTGACCGGCACATCCTCGCCGCCGGGCTTCAGCTCGATGGTGACCATCTCGCCGAAGCGCTCCTCAGTCGTCGTGAATGTCTCGTCGATGATGTCAGTGATGTCGTGCTCGCTAATAGCGACATACGTCAATGGCTGCGTGGAAGGAGACGCGGAAGGGATACGTACAGCATCCACGTAAGACCACGGTGCAGTTCCGCGTCGACACTCTCGAGGTCGGCAAGCGTCACTTTCTTTTTCAGGATCATCTTGTAGAAGCTGACGATGAAGTACGCATCGAGGAACCGGCGGTGGAAGATACCGAGGCCGAGACAGCGACCAATAAACTTGAAATAGTTCAAGTGCTCAGGGTTGACACCAGACGCGGGGTTGATCTGCAGCGTGTAGTTGTCGTGCGCGGAGTACTCGAAGAGACAGTAGAACGGATTAAACATCTCGTGAGACAAGAGGAAGAAGAATTCTCTGTTAAGACCATGAGCATGCAAGCACGACACGTCAGAAGGTTGCATACCTTGACAGACCACCATAATCTAGACCATCCTCTCCGTCGAACTTGATCATCAGCCTCTTCTTGAGGTCATTCGGCGTCTGCCGCATGATCTCCGCATAACTGTCCTCGAAGATATGGTTACGCCTGACTTTGATTTGACAGTTGCCCGGCTGCGCCCGCATCGCCGGCTGGCTTCTGAAGTAGATGAGCTTCCGGCGGAAGTCACGCTTATACTGCGGCACGTTCGAATCGAGGGAGGATGGCAGGCGTGGGTCATCCCATGTCGTCGTCTTTGTGTTATGATCCACAAAGTAGACGCGGGCCGTCGATGTGAGACGCATCTCCCAGCCCGACGGCAACGGCCCCAGCTGCGAGATGGTCTGGGGCTGCAGAGCCGTGTTCTGCCCGTTGGGGCCCATAACGCGAATAATTGTCTGCCGGCGGGGATCGACCCATGTTGTTGTACGCGTGTTGTGATCGACATAATATGGGCGCCCTTCCGGCGTGTAGCGCTCCTCCCAGCCTGCGGGCAAGTTGCCGCTTCCTGGAGTCGTAGCATTGGTGCTTGCTGCAACAGCTGCGGCGGCTGTGTTTGCCGCCGAAGGAGCCGTCGACCCAGGTCTAGTGCCGCCACCGTTGTTGCCCTCCAGGAGGTCGTCAGCAAGGATACGGCGGTTGTGCTGCTCGCGTGCCGCATTCGTCTCGCCCTCCTGATTGGATGTGTTCGTGCTCTGGCTGGCTGATGGTCTGTTCCACGTTGTGCTTCGGGTATTGTGATCGACGTAATACGTTCGACCAAGGGGGTCAATGCGACGCTCCCATCCAGCAGGCAACGGCCCATATTGATCTTCGGTCGGATTAAAATTATGCTGGGCCTGGTTATTAGCAATCGCTGTGGTGCCGGGAGAGACGACGCCAGGAGCTGTAGGGCGCGGAGGCTGCGATCCTGTGGCCTGGGATATGGTGGAAGCCCCAGTGCTGGTCGGGCGGGTTGCGCTGGCCGATGGTGGTAGCAATTCGGCATCCTGGGGTACGACAGGTGAGGGCATGGTGACATGGGCAGGTGCCGATTCTGTGTTCGTGATCGCGTGGGAGCTGGATGTACGCGATAGAGCTGCCGAGCCAGCGGCTGCATTGTTCACAGACAGGGACGAGTCGTTCATAGACAGTGCACTAAGGCCTTGGGTGAGGGTGCCGACCCCTGAAGGTCCGGACGCTTGGGTGGTATTTGTTGCAGGCTGGTTGAGGTTTGTGGATAGGTAAATGATAAGCTTTCCGTGTACGACAAGGTTATCGTTGGACTTCTTCAAGTCCAATTGAAGCATTTCTAAGATAGTAACGCCATCAATACACTGCGCAGCACCAAATGAGGCAGTGGATACGTACCATGACCACCCAATTCTAAGTCCAATACATCGCTGACCCTTACATTGACGACACCCAGGAAGCCTTGGTCACGTCGTTTGAACTTACGCTGGTCGAAGATCTGTACTGCAACGACAGACGAATCCTTAACCATACTGCGCGATGCGAGTCAGGAACTACTAAAGTGGCGAGTGGCGAGTGGCGAGTACGACGACTCACATGTCAAAGCTCTCGTTCCAGTAAGGGTTCAGCGTCTTCTTGATGACGCTCGTTGTGTGGGTTTGCTCGGCATCAACGGTAATGACAGCAAAGGGGTCGGGCAGACGAAACACATCACGCTTCGACAGACCATCCGCCGCAACCACTAATGAAACCCTCAACACGACGAGCTAGACATTTGCACAAAATGTGGCACGCACCAGTAATTCTTATCTTCTTCCTGAAAGACAGAACAACAACGGCTGTAAGATACGAACATGGCGAACAAGCTACTGAATAAGACATACGGTTCTCCTTGACCAGATGACATGGCGGCGTGCAGAGTGCTTTCCCAAGCAAAAAGCAAACGCGTATGATCGCCCTGTATGAAGCACTGGCCGGGATAGGGAGGGAGGTCAACGACGGTGACGGTTGCGGAGCAATAAGTTTGTAAGGCTAGATGGGAACGGTGAGCGGATAAGCGGCGCAGCTGCTGCCGCCCTCCGGCATCGCCGAACTCGGCCGGTGGCGCAGCACAGCAATGTCACGTGCAGTGCCCGGGCGGGTCGTGCACCGCCTCGCCTCGCCGACGCCGGACCACCGCAGGCGCTCAAGCAGGCCTGCGAAGCGAGTTTCTTCTCGTTTACGCCGCCGCCTGGCAGCCCCATATTTTTACGCCTCTGGGGAATCCTCGGTAGTTGTCGGGAGATTCGTTCATAGAGCGAGGTCCTTCCGAGTTAACTTTGACGTTCAACAGGCCTGCCCGGATCATCATATGATTTTGCAGACTCGCAGCTGCAGTACTGCGCCGTCGACGTCATCTTCCGCTTCATACATCTGCATCAGCCTTGCTAAACTGCCTTCAGCCAATGCACACCCTTTGCAATCACACCATGCATGCCCAGGGTTTATTTAGACTCGATGCCCACGCCGGTGCACGTAAATTTCCCGACTGTAACATCGTCCTGGTGTTGTCAACCTCTCCATCTCCCTCCCGACTTGTGAGTGTCGGCCACCGCGTCTGTACGTCACAGCTCCGTGCTATCGATATCGTATCAGTGTTTGGCGAGCCACTGACTTGGAGGATATCTGAGCCAATGCCGATGCACTGAATCTGACAGGCCATGCTCGCTGTCCGCGGATCTACTGAAGGCTTTGCGGTGCGATAACGTCTTCCACCGCGTTGCAACGCGCCGCCAGCTGCGCCCATGGGTATGTATGTTTTAATGCAGTGTATCCATGCCGCTCTAGTGCCCTTGCGATTAGTCACGGGCGATATAGTATAGCGTGCCTGCAACAAACGGGCCACTGTTCATCATCTTCGACCAGCAGCAGTTACCTATGATTAGATCAGCTCCCGTCGGAATTGATCCATCCTATCGTTGCTTCTTGCAGTAGATCCATGGCGGCGACCTTCATATCATGCAAGTCCCGTCGTGCATCTTCACACAAGCGTGTCTGGCGCTCAAAATTTTGCAGACAGGTGATGGTCTTTATTTCTACATCAAGTAATACGGAGATCTTGTCACGTCTTCCCACCGTGAGCCGGCCATGCAAGGCTCATTTCAACTGCAGTGGGCGCGTCAAGAGGCCTGCGGCATCTACAATGGTACACGTGATAACTATATCCGATCGAGTTACGGTACCCCGCAATCCAAGTGTGGGGAGAAGGCGCGGAATCGCCGGGCGGAACAGGGGGCATCGGGAGGAAATAGCTGGCATGTGACGATGGTGCCTTCCGTATGTGAGTGCTGTCTTGCACGGGTTGGAGCTTCCATGCGTATGAGTCCACACCGCGCGATCTTCGGACCATCGCCAGCGCAGGACATCTAGGTATTTAGGCTCGTCCAACCTTTTGCATCGTCCAGCCCATAAAGTCCTCATAGCACGGCACAGTCCCACCTAACTAGTTTATCTGTACACGCATCCTCTGCCACACACGCTTCCCATCGACCAACATGTCCCAATCGCCACTCGCATCGTTCGACCCCTTTGCCGCGCATCCCTTCACGAACATGAAGAACGCGTCCATTCCCATCCCACCAGCACCATCACAGTATCCACAGCCCATCCCCTCGTCACACGCAGCCACGCACGCTCCCACCCAGCCATCATCCCTTCCCTCCTCCCAGACGCCATCGCCCCTCGCTCTCGCCGCGCCGCGGCCAAAGCACGCTGCGCCACATGCGGCATTGGCCTCGACCAGTACCCCGAAGACGAGCAACAAGGGCATCTTCGAGACCTTCAAGCCAGAGCGGCGCGCAACGCCGGATTTGGAGGACCTCTTGGCGAAGAAGAAGGGCGTGCAGACGTGGGGCAAGAAGTAAGCGGGGCCCCGTGGGGTGCATGATCGATATACTCTGCGGTCAGTACACGTCCGCCTCACTCCGCTTACCTGTGTCTCCAGGTGTCTCCAGGTAGCTCCAGGCTAATTCACGTGCTTTCTCCTCTGCTCACAGGTTGACTTCCGTTGACTCCAAATATTGGGACAGGAACTTAAGGACCCTGTTTCCCGGCGTCGTGAAGGCTTGTTGAATACCCGTCGATCTGCGGACCATTGTATTGTACTAGGATTTATTTCTTGCATCGAACTTTGGCAACGTGTGAGGAGACGAGTCAGCGTTGAGCTGATATCGCGCTGGCATAGATCAGTGATGCGAGGCGAAGATCAGCGAGGATCTTGCTCCGCGGAGTTTGAAAAGGCAGTCTGATTGCTTCCTCCATGGCCGAGTCCTCTCCTCCCGCCGCGCCCAACGAAGTATCTGAGACGACTGACTGGACCTTTCAGCCTCCCGATATACTGAACACTGCCAGATATACGAAGAACTATTGCGAGGAGAACGTGTTTCTTCTTGCACAAACCTTGCTGGAGCTGTCCTCGGTGCAAACCAGCTGGGAGGTATTTGTGGTCTTCATATCCAACCCAACAAAGTCGGTGAGTGACCTTTGTACGGCCAGCTGGCATGGCACTTCTGCTTGCCGAGCCGAACCTCTCTTGGATCAGGTGGCTCTTTGGAACCAAAAGGCCAGAGACGAGGGTGTCGTCGTTTGGGATTACCACGTGATCCTCCTCCTCCGTCCTCGAATTCATGGGACACGATCCGCTGGTGAATCGGACCGGCCTGGAGGTTTGATGGAAAACGAAGATAGTTCCGACTCACTTCAATGTTGGGTCTATGATTTCGACACTCGTTTGGAAATGCCTTGTCCGTGCAGAGGCAAGTCGCATGGGGTCACTTCCATCTGACCCGCAGACCTGACGTATGTTGGCCTGCCCAGACTACCTATCACGAACCTTCGATCTTGATGGTAGTCTTCCCGATAGGTATCAAAGGTAAAGATTTCTCATCCGACGGTCGCATTCCCACCTTTGTCTGATAAGCTCGTGATTTACTGTGTTTGCACTGAAGTTTATTCCGAGTCATCAGCGCCCCCGTCTTCGTGGACGAATTCGCTTCGGATAGATCACACATGGTACGTAATTGTTGAACTTAAAATGAAGCTCGCGTTCTTCGCAGCTAATCGTAGGGGTGCTGACTCGCTCTGACTCCCACTTCGTATGATGGTCACATAGATCATCTCCACTGTCCCGGGATTGAATGAAGACGACGCACCCATGAAACCGGTGGCGCAGTCGTACGCGGCTCCCACTCCATTGTATCCACCCCTCGTCGGACAGAAGGCAAGAGAGCGTGGTGTCTTCAACAACCTCATGGAGGCATTCGTTGACATGTTCCCGAGAGAGTGTGGTATTGGTACGGTAGTGTCACTGAACGAGTTCATGGCTTGGTGCATTTTTCAGGAGGATCTTCCGTGATACTTGGCCAACTACAGATACGTCTTTAGCTACCCAGATTCGTTTTTGCGACGTAGATCGAGCACAGGCAGCACTTGACAGTAAATTGCCGTGAGAAAGCCGTGGTAAACTTTATGGGCGGCTTCCTTCCCGCGAAATAAGCGCCGGTGTCTGCAATTAGAGTTGGCAATAAGCTCAACTTGCCACTCCCTCGGCGGCCTACCACTGCTCCATCGTCCCTCCTTTCTCTTCTTTTTATTGGTTTCTACTTCTCTATTTGCTTTCCTTTCCCCGACGCTATAATGAACGGCTATCCAGGTCCCAATGGCCTCAAACGCGAACCTTCCACGCCGCCTGCGCCTGCGGACCAATACGCGGGCCGCGTCGAAGATAGCAGTTCTGCTGGGCTCCAGGCGATGGATGGATATTCTCAGTGAGTGATATCCGCATTATCTCCATCTGTTTCTGTGCGTGCCAGGAGACATGGTACACGCAGAACTCGCGTCGGCGGCGTGGCATGGAACCGCCAGGACATTCAGCTCATGCCCACTATACTTTGATAAAGATCTCTGTACGCATCCCATAACGAGGAGATTGTAAGCAATCTCTACCACTCAGGATTTCAAGCCGGGGTGAGTGCTTTCCCCCTTCGTCATTCCCGCGCCCCGACTGAGACTTCGCGGCGGTTATAGAATTATGCCGATACTATCCTAGTGAGCCATCCTTCCTTGAACGTCTCAATAGAAGGAACACCCACATGGACCGCCTTCTGTACAGCACGTTCACCAAAATTCATATCGGCTTCACGCCCTCATCTTGTCCCGCTCCCCTTACCTTGCGCACTTAATGTCAACATCGCCACAGGCAGGTGGACAACGCGTGATCTATGTTCCCCTTGACCATGAGCCGGAAGTGACACAAGAGGTCGGCTCTTTCCCTTTGTCGATTGTGGCATGCAGAGTTTCTGAGATGATCATCGCTTTTTCACTCGCAGGGCTTCGCGATAGGTACCCGAAGTTCCTTCGTCATGCCGTCGTCAAGTTTTCTCATGTTCTGTTTTCAGCCTTGGGTTACCTGTACTCTTCCGTTTCACTGAACCTTCTGAGGCCGGACAACGCCCGCGGTGTCCTTGCCGCAGGATGTCTACTGGGTGGTATGGACGACCTTTGTGGCTATGCCTACGAAGCCTGTCGACAACACATCAGACTTGAAACAGTCAACGAGTGGCTAGACTTCATCCAAGTGGCCCCAGGCGAGAACCTGGTTGACGGCGAATTGCCGCCGCCCACCATTTTTGGCCACTATGCTCAGCGCCTGCGGGAGGATGTGCTCCACTTTCTGGTAGTCATACTACCGGCCATCCTGGAGATACATCGCCCCGGCTCCTCTCAGAATACATCATCGACTCCGGTTCCGAATGGGCGTGGTACCTTACTGCAGATATTCTCCCGCGTGCCGTTTGACCTGTTTAAGACTGCCATTGAGTCACCGTCCTTCGAAATAGGTGCGTCCTCAGGATCGCGGGGTTCCGCACTGGGGGTGCTTGCTGAATGATCGACCCGCAGGCCCCGACCAAACGCGCTTCAAGTTTGCAAAGGATGCCATTGAGCTGCGAAAGAGCGGTATTGCGCGTGGGACAGCAGAGACGGTGGTCCTAGCATTTGTTGGAGATAACAACGGGAATAGTAAGGTGCATGTCACGAGAAAAGTACGCAAGCGGAACCTGTGGAAGGTCAGCTCCCCTTGACCAGTTCGCCGTTATCTTCCTGTAATGCTACCGTACTTGTCCAGCGCAATGACATCTTCGCGTGTATCGTCATCCATCAGCTACCTTGTGGTGCCTCATTCTGCTCCGCGGTCGCCATCGTGCCGGCGCGCATATATACGAGCGCAGGTAAACTCTTTCGCTCCCAGGCCCAAGACAAATGCCTTGCACAGCGGTCATAAGCGCTATTCAGCATCGTTCGAAATTTAGGCTTTAGTCGCCTGAGCGGCGGAAGCGCAAGACGTTCAGAACCAGATTTTATAAGATTCAATTTTTGCGATGCCACAGCGAGGCACCTGTTCTTCAGGTTTCTCGGCCTCTGAGAACGTTTCTGGAACGGTTCACATCCTGTTCTCATCGATATCCGCACACATTTCCCATACCGCCGTCCTGGAATATGTCGGCGAGAAGTCCTATCTCCTGAAGCCGCAGGGTATTTAAAGGCGTTCGCGACGAGAGGTAAGTTAACGAAGACATTCCAATGGCTTTTCCTATACAGCCTTTTCGCGGGCCGCACCCATACCTCGCTCACTTCATCGGCTCAGGTGACCCTCGACAGTGCAGACTCGTTGCTGCACCGATCGGGGGGCAGCAGCCCGAGGTCGCTCTCGAGTTTCAGACAACCAGCTTCGGCTTTGAGACGGAGACATTCGTGAGTCCCCCCTGCCCTCGTCGGCGAGTACTCATCGCTGCACGGCAGGTTTATCAACACCTCCCCGACGGCAAGCCGGCCGAAACAGTAGCCAGCTTCAAGTGGACTACGGGCAACATGCTCGGCACTGCTCGGATGGGCGAGAGGCAGGTTCACATGGCAGATCTCGCTCAGACTGTTGCCAACGACCCGAAGTAAGTTTAGATCTGTCGACATACATTGCATGAAATAACAGACCGTTATCTGATAGCTGCCGAGCATTTCACTCCGTCTGGCCACAGGAAGATCCTATGGTTTGTATGTGGCAGAAGGTTGGCGTCGATACATACGCTGTCAGTCAGTTCCCACGTTATGTTGTCCATGACGTACAAGCTGACCCCTTGCGCAAGTTGTGGGTGAACACCGACTGCATTATGGAGTACCATCCGGGACTAGAGATTGTTGCCGGCGAGGCCGATGGTGACCCTCCCCGACACATCTTCGGCACCGTACAATATGGTTTCATCCATGCATCTTTTTTCTTGGAGGCAGTCCTTGCGTTGGTGGTGAACAGGTGGATTGATCGTCAACAAGCATAGGCACAGTGAAGAGGATAGCTCAACGAGAGTATTTGAAGGATGAATTACCTATGTACAGTATGTAGAACCCGAGATGCAAAGCATGTGTGTATATGATAGAATCAAACAGGATATCTGAGTCCGAGGGAATAAGGGAAAGAAGGGAATAATAAAGCACATGAACCCCATATTCTTAAGTAGTAGCCATCGACCCGAGCATGTGCTCCAGCCGCTCTTCGACCGTCCAATGTGTATCTGATTCAGAGTGGAAAGAAGATCCCGCAGCTGAAGATGCACCAGGTCTCGAAGGTATAATGTTGAAGGAGCCTGCTTCCATCCCTTGTGAGAGATTGTCGATCAGCCGGCCAATCTGCTGCGAAGAGCTGAAGAACACCTGAGGCGGAATAGGGGGTTAGTACGGTAGCCAATCACAACAGAATGCATCGCGGACCTTCGTCTCAGGTCGTTTCGGCGCCTGACTCTGATACGTCTTCCTGCGCGAGAGATATGAAGCGTTGCTATCCTTCGATGTTTTCCTTCCATGGTCTTTGAAGAAGACCTGAACGCCATCGTTATCCCTGAAGGAATATTCCGACCGGAAGGAGGCACGATTGCCATAGTAGGACTCGGTATCGTCATCCCGCAAGCCATTGACGATCGACCTGTCCACGTTCGTGGTCAATGTAGGTGCTCAGCAGACACGAAGCATGAGACGTACCAAATAGTCTCGCCATTCGCCAGCTCGAGGACCTCCACAGCGCTACCGGGCTCCATGTTAGACAGGCCGTCGAAGTTCATCTGAACCGCCGCCGGATCCGTACTAGCTTCGCCAGTGACCGAGATACTAGGCTTTCCGTCACCTGCGTACATCTCGTATCTGGTGACGTACAATCAAGGTTTGCTTAACGGCAGATTTTCATGAACCACTTACAAAGAATCATACGCAGAACTGGACTTCTCAAGAGGAAGCGGCGGCTGCAGGAGCGATTGCGATCCTTCACCGAACGACACTAGACCAGCGGGCAGCTCCGGCATCGGTGGCGACGGATCGGGAGAAAATCGTGAATTGGTAGGCGAACGGGGAGGGGGCGGTGTGGGAACTCGGTCGTGAATAGAGCGGTTTGAGAGGGCGGAAGCAGCGCTGGCACGACGGCGGCGCATGGAGCTGCTCTTCCGTAGGGCCGCGACATTAAAATCGGCCGTGGACTGTCTGGCCTCCGCGGGGAAGATAAGGGTTCGACGAAGGACTGAGCTCGGCAACTCTGGTGCGTCCGAGGTGCTTGCCCGAGGTGCTTGCTTACGGAGTGACAGTTTACGGACCGTGGATTCGGAGACTTGCCTGGCGGTGAATCTCTCCATGCTGGGCCGTCCATCCGAGCTCGTCGGTGAGCGAACGCGCTGTATAGCGGTCAGATCCAACTGATCCCCGCTAGCTTCGCTTGTCGAGGCCGACGTATGTTTCGATGACCATTTGGGAGCCGTGGATTTCGATGAAATTGAACCAGACCGAGCGAGTAAGTCGTTCAAGGCTGCCTGATCGAGTCCCAGATTCTCGGCAGCGTCGAACAATTGTCTCAATGCTGCATCCGATTGCGATCGCGAATGATCAATCTGGGGCAAAACGTATTCTGAGGAAGTTGCAGGAGCGTCCTGTGCCCTAGGCTGCGACGATGGGGGCAGATCGTGACCGTCGAACGACAAGGCGTCAGCGGGTGCGGAGTGGTGCTGCTGTGCGAAAGCGTGGTGCTGCTGTGCGAAAGCGGGTTGCTGCTGTTGCCCAAAGATAGTCAGCAACGGCGTGGTCGAGGAAAAAACCGGCGCTTTCCGACGGTCAGCATCCGGCGGTCCATCTGTCGAGCGTGGCTTTCGGAAGCGTGCCATAAAGCCCTTCAGCCTCGGTCCTGCTGACGCAGGCGGGCTGGGAACAGGAACCTTGAATCGACCGAGGTCCGTAGCGCTGGCAGCGACGGGGGCGCCGGTATCATGGGTGGGAGATGTCGTGCGGTAGCGGTCAGTCTGTGCAGAAGCAGGCGATAACAGGTCGACCGGATACGGCGTAATATCCTGGCCAGTTGGCAGTGTCTGTTTTGCGCGCAGGGTCCCTCGAAGTTTTTTGAAACGTTGACCAAGCTTGGAAGAATTCAACTGACCAGATGCTGCAGAGGGCGATCGAAGGGGTATGGTATCCACACTCGTCGAGGCAGATACGAGTCGAGGACTAGAGATCTGATTCGGGCTGATCCGCTTCTTATGTGCAGAAGCGCTGCTGTCGTTGATCTTGGGATTAGATGGCATTTTCCGGAGCTGCGCCATAGCTGCCTCTGCTCTGCGTTGGACTTCTTTGGCTAGCTCATTGTGATCCGTATACGTGGGCGCACTTGCAGAAGCAGGAATAACAGGGGAAGTTTGAGAAGGCGTGGGGTCCGTGTGGTCGATGGAAATGTTCTGCGGGATTGAGGCAGCCTGTTCCGCTCCACGCGATCCGGCCCTGGCTATCTGACTTGACTCGCCCTGCTTTTGGTGGACAGTGCCAGTGACATCATCCTCCGCATTTTTGCCGGTCAGTTCGGGCAACGAGAAAGCCCGGTCAGCCTCTGGGCCGCCAAACAGTGCATCCGCCAACGCACGCCTACGACGCGACGGACTGGAGAGCTCCGTATCGGTAGGCGAATGCATAGCCGTCTCTGACGCGGCCTCCTTCTGATTAACGTGCACATTTATCGGATGAACACGTGGCGACTGGATGCTGTCTAAGACAGAGTCCAGCAAAGCACTGGCTTTGGAAGTATTGTCCACAGAGCCGGCATGTGACGCGCCATGTCCAGCTGGGACGAAAGCACGGGATCTGCGGCCTGCGAGAGACACGATTAGAACGATAAAGTCTGCGATGGCTTCTCTGAGGACGCCATCACTTACCCTGCTGTCACGGCCATTGTTCGAGTGATTAGACTGGGAAGTCGACGGCCTACGCCTGCGAAGTGAATTATTCCGCTCGCGAACTTCTGGCGAATCCGCCTTAACCCTTGCAGTGAACACAAGCTTGTCCTGTATTGCCGCGAAATTAGACTTCGATAACCCGGCATAATGCTGGACGATCTCTTCTGGGTCAACAGGGTCCGCCGCTGACGCAGAAGAACTAGACTTGTCCGTGGACGACAGGTCATGCCATGGTGGCTGCTGAGGCTCAAGCGCCGCAAACAACGGAATCGTACGGTCCTGCTTATTTTCTGCGTCCCACGAGTGGTAGCTTGAGCCGGCAGACTCCAGCGAGGATCGCGAAGAGTTGACGAGGGGAGAGAGGACAAGAGGATGAGAGTTCAACGTAAACGACGACGTGAGCCCACTTGACTTCAAGAATGACTGGCCATTTTTAGCAGGCGCTGGAGACAGCTCAAATTCGGAATACGTCGGCGAAGCGGGGGCCCGCGCCGCATATTGAGTAGGCGTTGGGGAGCGCAAAGGACGGCTTGTGGCGGACGTGGATGAACCCAACTCGCTGTTGGAACGAGCCCTATTTTCCTGCGACGCACGACCGGACGAGAGCGCACTGCTGAGAAAATTCACACTACTGTGTCCGCTCTCAAGAAGGGGGGAGTCCGGAAGCGCGGGAGAGCGCAGTGACCGTGATAGAGAAGTTCCCGACATCGCGGACTTTGAGCGCATGAGTCCTGCCGAATCATGGACATCGGCCGTGCTCGTTAAGCTGTCGTTCCTGGCGTGTCCAGTAAAGCTGCCGCTCTGATCCCGCGTCCGAGATCCGGGACGCTCCCGCTCCAACGAGGATTGATAATCGGTGTAGCTGAGCACGCTTCCGTTCCGACTGTGGCCAGATGTGCTGCTATCGTGCTTCGAAGATGCCTTCTGTGGGCTGGCCGGAGTCTTCCACGTGACGCTTGAGGGCGTGCCAGGCCGAGACGATACGGACATGGGCTGATAAGCAGGGCCGGAGAGCGGAGATGCGGGACGGCGACGCCCGAGAACAGAAGAGTCCGAGGGGCTGTCAAAATCGATATATGACTCGTCGGGGCTTCGTGCAAGTTCTTCTGGTGTGTACCGACCGTTCAAGCTTCGAGTTGACGTCGAGAAGGGAGCGTTTGTAGCTAGAGGGGAGCCGGCGCGCGTGCCCTGACGGGAGTTGGTCGATTCACGTCGAAGGAGGCTGGAGGCAACGTGCAATGGGATGGCGGGTGATGAACGGTCGTTGGGCAGGCGTGGAGAAGTCGCGCGGGGTGTTGTCGAGCTCGACGGCGAGGGATCGTCGGACTCGAAGCCCATGTCGCGCGGGGTCATGGGCCGTGGCATTCCAGGAATATAGCCGGGCAATCGTGGCGTAGGCGATGTGTTCGCTGAACGAGCGTATGGGGAGGGTGACTGTCCGCGAAGGTCATTGTTCGTGGAACCGTGACGGTCAACGGAGACGGCAGTGCCAGTTTCGTAATCCGGTTCTTGAGAGGATGAGGAGCTCGGTTGCGAAGTATCCTAGACCATGTGTTAGCTTCGAGGCGGATTCGTGTGTCAAGCACTAACTATGTCTCTCTGATGGCTCGCAATGCGTTCGTGGAGGTCCGTCGCGGAGATCGGCGAACGCGGGACAAGAACTTTGTCATCCTCATCTCCCACAGGCTCCGCCTCTTCTTCGATCTCACGAATGACCTGCTCCAGAGCCAAGGAAGCCCTCCTCATATGATTTCCGTGCAAGCCCCGCGATAGTCTCTGCTCTAGAGCAGAGCCCGGCGAATCAAGCAAGGAACTGGAGGAAGACATGACTGGCGTCTGGTCTCCGTGCGCCGTAGACGCGTCCGAAGTCTGTACGTTGTCCTCGGGGATGGGACCATCAGACGTCTTAAACCGACTGCTGGCAGAGGATAGTGATGATAGCGCACTGCGACTACTGCCATCGCGCTGGCGCTGTGACCTAATGTAGCTGTAGTCCTTGAATCCTTTCGAGCCGAAGAGGTTGTTGCTGTAGCGCTTGGTATTGCCGCTCGGTGATGATGGGGCACTGGACTGGAGTGAGCTCGTTGTGGTGTTGGTTGAACGCACGGAGTCGCGCCCGGCATGGTACCCAGAGTCCCCGCCGGACGAGCTCACGGATGCCTTCGCGCGCAGACGACCGAGCGTCTCAAGAATCATGTCTTCTTCCTCCTGTGAGACCTGGTTCTCCTCGCCACGCGCGCGTTGTTCTGCGAATCTGTCCCTGAGTTCCTCTATGGACACGGGATCACCAGTCGCTGATCGTAGGAGCGTGAACCGCCGGCTGAGGCTGGTGCGGCAATGAGCCGAAGCTTCCGAAAAGTGGGAAATGAAAACTCACTCGGGGAGGATGAGGGAAGTACGGAAATCACTGACGGGGGGAAGAGTTGGGAGCGGAAGAGTTGGGACGGTGTCTGACGGGGGCGTTTGTGGGACGGGAGGTAGATTGGAAGCAGAACTCGAGCGCGCAGATTCTGGGACCTGACTACGTCGGGGATCGGACCATTTACTGAAGAATGAATGAAGAGGATGATGGAGAAGACACGGGCAAGACTGAGCGATATACGGAGAACAAGAGGCGCGAATTCGCTTACCGGAAGCGATGCATGACTGGCTTGAATAGGCCCTCGTTTTGTGCACGTTGAGTCCGCGATGCAGACTGAAGGAGGGAATACGAAAGAGAGATTAGATACGGATTAGAAATGAAGGGCTTGCAACGTGGGGAACACGAGGAGTTGGGACGAAGTGGTGGCGAGAAGATGCAGCAAGCTGGATCAGAGGAAATCCGTGTCGCTTGTCGGCGAAACCGCTGGATGGCAAGTCATGTAACAAGTCAGGTCTCAGTTGCAGAGGGCGATGAAGGTCCAGTCGCCGAAGTCAGAGTTGTCGACGTGAACATCCAGTCCAATGAGTCTTGACGCCGTACCGTGTACGACAGACGCTCGTGGTCACAATTTCCCAGTTCTCACGCGTCGCGTCGACCACACTGATCGCGTTTCATTGCCATCCTCGGAACATGACACTGGCTCAACAATCAGATCAAGCAGCTGGCAATATTTGGCTGATGTTTTCAGATGAGAAGTCAAGTACAATGGAGTTACAATGTCAGTACAGGGAAATGTGGTTCTACAACTTGAATACAGGGAGCCGTCGAAGGATTAATGCATGGAGATAGACGCAGCAAAGCATCATTCAAGCCAGGCCATCCAGAATTTAGGAAGAGGCATGTCTGTTTCGAAATCAGTATCATTGATTGGCGATTGGACTCTACAAGAACTTCCTCACTTTTTCGTCCACTCCTTCGCCGTGGCGAGAAACTTGCCTTTCTCGTCTTTCAATTGCTGGAGAACGGCAAGATGAGATGGAAGAATACCAGATAGTGAACTAAACAATATACCGCGGCGATTTCAGGCTCAAACGGATCATCCGGGCTTGGGTTATTGACCTTCTCTTGCAATACGGCCAGCACTAACGCCCTCTGCCGTCAGCTTCAAGTTTGGAAAGCCCCATTGAACAAAAGTCATCCATACCTGTGGACAAAGTGATAGAAGGCTTCCACTGCAAATGATAGCGTCTTCTTAACGGAGGCGCTGGATCTCACACACACGAGACCCACCTGGTCTCGGAGTATTGGAATGCAGATTTGACCCTCTTCGTTGATTCCGGGGTGGTAAATTCTTGTCGTGAACGTTACCTTTGTGTTGTTCCTAACGTAAGTTGTATGTGGAGGATGTGATGCAAACAACGTGTTCGCACCGCTGGTGCCTTGAAAGGATAATTCTCTGGAAGCTCGATCTTGAAATGAAAGGTGCCACCCTTGTAAGGACTATCTGACTGGTTATGCGATGAGAGGCGGATCAAGGTAAGGCAAAGCAGACTGAAAGCGGCGTCAGTAAACGGAACTTACAGCACCTGTCACGGTACAGTTCCAGATGAAGAGATTGTCCTCTGCCGGCTCGATCGTGACGCCCTATGCAAGCTCCTCTGTAAATGTACCACGAGATGTGATCACATGGGAACACGCACAGCAATAGGTTTCTCATTGATATCCTTAAGCTCCTAGGCGACAACAAGGTGAATAAACGCGATGTGCTCGCGATCGGATAGAGGCTCCTACCTTCTGAATGCGTCTAACCGAGAATGTCAGTTTGCATGGCAAGAAGCGCGCGATAAACTTACCGTAAGGCTGTCATGACTTGACGATAAGAGAAACAACGTGTGTTGAAGAGCGGCGGCGACGAGGCAAATGGGCGAATGGAAGGACGGCAGCGCTGGGACTATAGAAGCGTTACGTAAGGTGTGCTGCTCGATCGGCGGTAAGCCTTTGTTGGCCTCTCACAGTCACTCATAGGCTCTATCTTGTGTTTTGTGATCTTTTGCTAAATGCAATACCTCGAACGTAGACTGCTTATTGCTTGAGAGTCAGTTTCGAAAGCCATGCTAGCCCGAGGCACCTCTCCACTACGCGACGACACGCCAATATCCACCGCAATCCCATTGCACCCCGCCCAACCCCTTCAGAACAACAAGAAACGAAAGCGCGAAGGACACCCCGCTGCAACCGCATCGCCCGCCCCGCCCGAACTTGGAGCGTCCTCTCTGAACCCCGCCGAGAATGTCGTCCTCCCGTCCTACCATGACCTCGCCTCACGGCCGCGCCTCAGCATCGCGCGGGGGCCCGTCTTCATTCCCAGCGCAGAGGGCTCCGAATACCACAATGTCGAGCAGCTCGCGACGAATCGCATAGGCTTTCGCTACATGCCCGCAGGCATCAAGCCGCCGGGCTCGAGCATGCCCTTCCGCACGATCGAGAGCGCGCCCACCGCGTACCGCATCAGCTGGGAGGACCGCAACCTGCACGTAAAGGTCACGCAGGACGGCCTCGCGCTCCTCGGAGACA
>SFCI01000523.1:0-19853 GCA_004681135.1 Hericium alpestre | reverse complement strand
CTGCGCGGGCGCTAGAATCAACGCCGGGCGCGAAGGCAGGTCCGAGAAAAGGGTTTCCTGGGCGAAATCGAGGCAGATGCCTGCTGTCACGGGGATGGGGCGCGTGTAGGGAGGGCCTGGCGTCCAATCGGGCTTCTTGGTGCCTGCAGGGGGGCCGAGCTGAAGCTCATAGATGGACGGTGACTCGTTAGACGGCGCCATGGAATAGGACTCCACCACTGCCCGCGCAAACGTGTTAGCTGATAGATAGGAGAACGGGTGTAATACCCACAAGGCACGAGGTTCTGCTTGTAATATTCGAAGACGACGCCTTCTGGTCCGACCAAGACTAGACCATTCCGCCTCATGCCAGAGCGCGAGCTCCCGCCCGCCCAGCCCGCGGGTGCAGGTTCATTGTACGATATCCCGATGTATGGGCCCCTAACGTTCGACCGCACGCGCTCGATCGCGCTCTCCCTCTCCGGGACCGTCTCGAAGTGCACTGCGCCTTCAGGCCACAAGAGGACCTTGGCGCGGGTCATTTGGCTTGATTCCGCGATGAAGCGGTCCAGAGGTGATCTGTGATCTGATGCCGCACGCGGAGGAGGGAGAACACATCCTACTGTAAGTGGGGTGGTGGAGGGCGTGTATGCGGGGTCGGGCAGCGCCTGGACGAAGTATGATGGGATGGCTAGCGCAAGCAGGCCAATCCCAAGGAAAAGGATGTGGTGCGACTCCTGCAGCGAAGGAACACTCGCCTCGCTAGGCTCCTCTTCATCATGAACATCAATGAGNTTGTCNTCGCCACCCTCNAGCTCTGACCCCGGGCCAATGAACCATGCTCCGATGATTTCGGAGCCCACGACCGCCCATGCCGCCACGACCCAGTTGATGCCCCAGGACCCAAACATAGGTCGCATCCACTTGTACGGGTCGATGCCGACGACGGGCGTCCATGAGAGTAGATTACCGACGCTATTGATGTGAGACATGCCTTGCCAGACGGACGCCCAGATCGCTGGGAACAGCGACATCCTGGCCCACGGCGTGTGCATCTGTGCGGAGATTTTTGCGTCTAGGTATATCGCCGCCATGGCTATGAAGGACGAGACACCGCTGAAAAGAAAAAGAGAGAGGAGCGACCCGACTGTCGATGAGAGTGAATGTATTGACGACGGCAAGTGGGCCACACATGCTCCTGCCGTTACCCAGAACCATATGTTCGCGAGTCGAGCGAATGCTTGTGGACGCGGAGCAACCACACGCACATAGAGATGCAGTGATGTGAGGAGGAAAATGAGGGGTGTAAAGGCGCGCGTGGGCGAGAGGGCCGCGACTGCTGTCGCAAAGCTCAGGGAGGTGAATATGAGATGAGGATGGTCTATGAAAACCAGTCTCCTAAGTGGTGCCATGCTGGAGACAATGAGCAAGATTCGGGAGGGGTTGATTCACAAGACACTCGTCGAGCTTTATGCCAAAGCAAACGCGGGCGAAGCACTGTACCTAACTGCGCGCTGCGTAAGAACTCTTCTTTAATAGCCGCTCTCCGAAAGACGTATCCTAGGATATCGAAGCTGGCTAGATAGGGGATGGCGTTGGGATTATTGGAAGGCTGGAGCAAGTGCGCAGCATCAGTGAAGGACTTAGGACATTACGTCAAGAACGTTCGAACAAACTATCCTTAAAGCTTGTTCTTCATTTGTAGAATCCAGAGTCACGAACACTTTTTCGTAAATTTTGCTCGTGCAGTACGTCTCATCATCGCGCTGAACCGAAGCCAACAAGTTTGAATGAAGATAAAGATATTCCCAAAGCCTGGACCATATAAAGACGAGGATCGGTCTAAAGGCGTGAGGCGTCTCACGAGCGTCGCCATCAACTAAAATATACATAGGCAGCAAACACGCTGTGTATCATATTGATTCAGCCCAACGAAGCACATCCTCGGTGGGGAGAGGCGATATTGCAGTTATCTGCGCAAGTGAGCATTTAGGTAGACTGCAAAGCATGGAAGGCTTTCTTACCTTGGTGTCAGGCCTCGAAGTAATTGCACTGATTGGTTTCTGAAAGTGACAGTTGCGGTTAACGAAACAAACGATGTCCTTCCTTGACTATTCACCATTTCTGCTGCTGCTGCTTGGGCACCATGGGTTGCATCTTGCAACTCGGCGAGCTTGGATTCTAACATGTCGCATTTCCTGTACCTCGCGATTAGAGGGTGATGTTGGTATATCAGACAAAACACTAACTCATGTATGGCTTTCGTCTCCTCTTTCCTATTCTCTAGCTGACGCTGCATCATTGATTCCAAATTTGCACGAGCCTGAAACTCATGAGCAGTGAGCCCAGAAGACCAAGTGGAGTTAACCAACCTGTACAGGACGTAGATCGTTGGCGGCGGCCATAACATTCTGGGCAAGGACAGTAATCCATTCAACCTGTCTCTGCCACTCCGGCGGAGTCTCAGACGGTATGCTGGGAGGTGGGGCGAGAAGTGCGTTCAAGAGGGATGAATACGTAACCAGCATAGAGCGAAGAACGGAGAGAAGAGCAGGTCTTCGATCTGTTGCATTGCACGCATTAGTATTGCCCTGCAATCATAGCAGTAGTGACAAGACGCACCTACGCTGATGTCAGATGGATATAATTGCTGTCCACCTTGGTCGGCCAGCGACGAGATTGTCTCTTTCAACTAAAGAGCATAAGTTCCTAACACGTCCGTGATTTGTTCAAAGGAAGATGGGACTGAATGCGCACAAACCATGTATCGCCATAGACATTATAGTGTCCATCTTCCACAATCCAATCTACTCTTGGCTTCTCCAGCTGCGTCAANGGCCAGTCCGGGACGTCTGTTTGGTCCGAGAGAACCTTGTGCTGGTCGATATCCACATCCTCGTCCCCGGTGCGCTCGCGAAGCAGACTCAGGAGCTTTAAGTTGTGGGTGGTGTAGTGGGTGTAATGCGATGGTGGGGAAGGGAATGGGTTGCGAAGCTCGGCCTCCTGCTCGTCGTCCATGGTCGACAACGACGCGCTCAGAGTGCACCGCAGCGACTTCGATTCGGCCTGCGGAGTTATTCATTGCTATTTCCGGACCGCCCGAACCGAAATTACCAAAGCGAGCCTTCAACTCGACCTGCTTCGGCCGTCTGTCCACTCATTGACCGCGTTCTGCTCACTGCTCTTCACTTTCTGGTCCTCTTCGTCTTCCTGTCAACCATCAGAATCTACTCAAAATGTCTACACGACGCAGAATTGGTATCAGTATCGCAACGTCGGAAGCCGCGCGGCGGCAGCTCATGCAACCCGTTCCCTGTTGGGAGAAGATGTGGGTTCTGCCAGAGAACGCGCCTCCAGGTTCTACCCTCAAAGTCTACAAGTGGGTGAAGACAGACAAAAGACAGGTAAGAGGCACTGTTCTCCTAGTGATATCGATTTACAACCGTGTCTATAGCAATTTAGCGATGATGAAGGCGGCGTAGACGAGCCGCTTGCGCCGCTCCCTGACGAACCTGAGATTGTGGAGGGCGACGAAGAGATGGAGCAGGATGAGGCGACCCCCCCAGTCGGTTGCTCCAGAAGTGACGTCGCGAGAGGCGACGGAACCCGTTGTTATGAAGGACGAACTTCCATCCAAAGTCCCTACGCCCAAGCCCCACCCGCTGTCCATATCCTTCCAGCCCGACACTGCAGCGGAGCCCACGACCGACGATATACTCGATAGCTCGCTCAANGCGCTGGACGGGACTCTCGAATCCGGTGGTGGTGTTGATGTCACGGATGGTCTGAATCCGGAGGTTATGCCGGACTTGGATATGTCGGAGTTAGGGCCAGACGGGACTGCGTTCGAAGGGGCTCATGACTTGACGCAAATGCAGGAGACGGATGCGTTGCTTGGAGGTGAGATGATGGACGACACCATTGCCACGGATCCTTTTGCGGGAGAGTCGACGTAGCGGACACTTTTGCTAATAGGTGAGTCATACTCTATTAGATTGGTCAGAGTTATTTATCTCAAGCAATTGCATTTAATCACCCTCTTAGCACTTCGACTCATGACCAGCAATTAGCAGCGTCATAAGCAAACTGTCGGCCCTGTTTCGCTTGATCCGGATGCCCTGATTCCTTCATCACTCGTGTTTATCTCAGAGAAGTCAACCTCAAGATCCGGATGCAGCTCGCAGTACAGAGATCAGGAGGCTGAAAAATCGTTGCTTATTAGCCGTAGGTACCATCCCGGCGCTATGCCCACCGAACCATTCGGCAGTGATGATTATCCGCCTACGGACATCACATAGCAAAGGGTTAACGCAGAACATATTGAAGACGGCGCAAACTTGTAAAACATCCTCATCTCAGGCCGGGATGTTGCAAAAGCTGGGACAGCCGGAGCCAAGCGTTGNTGTTCTTCGCCACAGCCCAGGACCGAACTAAAATCTGATCTGTGATCGGCTCATAGGCACGATGCAATCTGAGATCTCTCACGGAATGCATGGATGACGACCTCTTGCTCCGAGACTCTCGCAGTCCCATTTAAATATTGGTGCCGGTACATTTCATCAACGGGCTTCGCCTACGCTCGCCAATCGGGCATAAGCCTTCCTGTGATCGCCTCCCGCAGGCTTCCTCGTGTTTAGTATAGCTCCGAGTTCGCGCGTACTATATAAACTGGCAGCTGCGTACGCGATGGAGACGGTCTCTCTCTCCGTCTCCTCGTGTAGTGTCGTCCTTTTTCCGTCATGACAGAATTCGTGTCTCCCATTTCGGTTCCCCAGCTGCAGATCCCTGACGACCTCACGCTTGCACAGTTCTTTCTCGATGCGCACCATCCCACCAGAACCATTAGGAACGATCCTGCCTTGCCTTGGCTCATCGACGATGCGTCCGGGAGAGCAGTTGGTTATGAGCAGGTGAGTTTGGATTTCTGCACGTGGGGGCCTGCAACCCGTCCTTGGCGGCTATGTGGTCCGATGCGGACCTTCCTCCATTCCTCCTATACTATTCATCCTATACTCGGGCTGTATCGCTTATCTCCAACGGCGCAGGTCCGCAGCCGCGTATTTGGCCTAGCCAATGCCCTAAAGTTGAAGTTCAAT
This sequence comes from Hericium alpestre, assembly GCA_004681135.1. NCBI lineage: Eukaryota > Fungi > Basidiomycota > Agaricomycetes > Russulales > Hericiaceae > Hericium > Hericium alpestre. Next base: position 14,778 of record SFCI01000523.1, on the reverse strand, counting down.
GTTGGTGAGTTCTTCACGTTCAAACAGGTAGCACCGAGATCACCGCTCACCTTGCGCGGCAGGCGAGGATCAAGCTGGTGCGCAACTTCCATCTCGATTTGTTATGCAACACTGACCTCGCGTCCAAGTTTGCATTTTCAGCCCCAATGATATCGGTACGCATAATTCCATCTCAACTTCAAGGTTTGCGCCGCATCCTGACCACGTGCACTGGGTAAGACTATCCTGTAGCCATATGGGCCACCCACAGATTAGGTGCCATCGTCACGTTAGCCAATCCTCCGCTATTGACCCGACTACATGCCACTAACATGTGTCCTTGAAGCGCTGCGAACCCGACATATACGGCCGCTGAGCTCGAGTATCAGCTAACGACCACGAAGGCAGTCAGCATCATCGTGCACCCGGACGCGTTGCCCACGGCCCTGGCAGCCGCGCAGAGATGCGGAATTCCCGCAGAGCGGCTGGTTGTGATGGACAGCGCGAAGAAGTGTGCCTCAGCATTGCCAGGGCGACTGTAGATGAGATGGTGGCGTACGGTCTGTCTCAGCCTCCCGCGTTCACCGAGAGACGGCTCGCGCCTGGAGAAGCCAAAACGAAGCTCGCGTTTTTGAGTTTTTCCAGTGGAACGACGGGGCGCCCAAAGGCATGTTCTTGTCACCATGTGAACCCTATTTGGTATCCGATACTAATGTCCTATCTCACAGGCCGTTGCGATCGCACATTACTCGCCCATTGCGAACGCGATCCAAATGACTGTCCATCAACAGGTTGAGAAGGGTGACCGCTTCAGGCAGGGGGACGTTGCAGCTGGCTGTACGTTCCTGCACAATTGTTCGTCCTTTTCACATTAACTTTGTTCCATGCAGGCCTTCCATTTTTCCGTGAGTTCTTTCGCAAGCCATTGATTCTGCTGCTGAACGTCATAAAACCGAAGATATCTACGGCCTCCTGGTTGTGGTACGTATTTGATGCTCCGGAAAGCCAGGCTCTGTAGTACCGTGCTGATTTACGTATCTCCCTTTCGTTCAGATGCACTGGTCCTTATTCGCCGGAGTACGTGCTTCCTTCTGAAATTTTCGATTTTCATTTTCTGATTTGCCTCAGCTTCAACTCGTCGTCATCCCTAAATTTGAGCATGTCAAATTCCTGGAGAGCGTCGTCAAATACCGGATTACGCACCTTTAGTAAGAACCCACTCCAAACTTCGGCCTCTCAAGCATTTCTCACCAAAAGGATATAGCGTTGTGCCGCCGCAGATCGTTCTGCTTTGCAAGGTATGTAAGTCTCGTTATGAAGGCCCCCTTCTTCTGAACAATTGTGGACAGCATCCGGCTACTGCCAAATTCGATTTAAGCCATGTCCGCTGGTTGCTCTGTGGCGCGGCGCCCTTGAGCGCCGAGCTCACCGAGGAAGTGCTCAAGGTCTTGCCAAATGCCGCAATCGGCCAGGGCTACGGCATGTTTCTTCTTGCTGCATTCCGGCTGGGCGATACTGACGATGATTCAGGGATGACCGAGACGTCCACGACGCTCACGCTGTTCCCTCCGTCACAGAAGGTCGGCGTTGCCGGGTCTGCGGGACAGATGCTTCCGGGTATGAAGTTCCGCGTGGTCAAGGAGGACGGGTCCTTGGCGAAGGTTGGTGAACAGGGAGAACTGGTCGTTTCGGGTCCGTCGATGGCACTGCGGTACACCAATGACGAGAAGGCGTAAGTTCTGGTTCGATTTATCCATTTGCAGACGTAACTTACGGCTGCCGGCGCATAGGACGAAAGAGACATTCATTAACGGGTAAGGAAAGACTGTCTCGAACAGAAGATGTGTCTAATTCTGCGTCGCAGTTGGGTGCGCACAGGTGACGAAGTCATCATCGACGAAAACGGCGAGGTCTTCATCGTCGACAGGCTCAAGGTAGATCGTATTCGATCAATAAATATCCAGACCGCTGATCTGGCGCGTTGCAGGAACTCCTGAAGGTCCGTGGATTCCAAGTCGCCCCTGCCGAACTAGAAGGCCATATCCTGCGACACCCCGACGTCGCCGACATCTGTGTCGTAGGTATTCTCGACGAGTATAGCGGGGAGATACCCCTGGCGTTTGTCGCGCTGCGCACGGAAGCCGCTCAGCGCATTGTTATGGACCCTGCAGAGGGCGAGAAGATCAAGGCTTCCATCATGAAGGTGCGTGGGGATCACCGCCTTCCACTAGGTTATCGCTGACAGCTCACACGCCCCTCTGCAGCATGTCACTGATCACAAGGCGTACTACAAGCGACTCGCGGGCGGTGTAGAGTTCGTCGAATCTATCCCGAAGAACGCGAGTGGTAAGTTGTTGCGCCGTGTCTTGCGGGACAAGGCAAGAGAGTTGCGGAAGAAGGCGAAGGTGCAGGCGAGGCTGTAGGGGACGTAGAAGTAGACCTTTTCGTACCGTATCTTACCAAGGATTAATATATTGACCTGTCATGGACACTTTCCACGATTGCTTCAACACGCCTGTAATGAAAAGTCCTCCCTCCGGGCCTCCAGTGCAACTCGACCTCTAGTTATGTACATACTAAGTACATAGCGAGTTAAATTCCACAATGCATTCTGGGTCGCAGACTGTTACATTGTAACAGGGATAGTAATATGGCCCACATCACCTTTTTCGGGTCGCAGTGTCGCAGGGCAACAATCGATACGGTAGCACGGGCGGTGCTTTCCAAGTGCTTGTCGGGTTGCTGAAATGTTCGCTGCGCCTGGGTCCTGCTTACGTCAGCCACAAAGTCGCTTGCTGGAAATTGAGCGGGACGAGTTCTCGTCACTCACGCATAGACGACGATGGTCAGACGGCTAGCCTCCCAAGTCCACAAGCAGGCCTCCCGTCTTCTCCGCGCAGACTACCTCAGGAAACGGCCTGCGTGGTACGAAGCCGTCCTCGAACACCCGCCCCTTCCGCTCCCACCGCGGGAACCCCCAACCGCTCCGCCTTCGACCTCCCCCAGAAACAGCCCACATTCGCACCCAAAGCGCCTCCTTCGCCGCGCCCAAAACCCGTCACCTATCTCGAAGATGAAATCCGGCGACAGTTCTTCCGTGACCACCCGTTCGAGACGTTCCGGCCGATAAGTCTCGTCGAGGAGGGCGCCATCGAGGAAGAACACCCCATCCGCGGCGCCGAGTGGACGCGTCTCAAACAGCGCAGCCGCAACCCCACACCCGAGGAGTACGTACGCCCATCCCTCACCGCTGTATCGCATCACTAACGCCCCGCGCAGCGCCGTGCGCTTCGCTGTCAACCTGCACCAGCACCACGAGTTCCCGCTGACCGAAGCCTACAAGGCCGCGGTCCTGCAGTTCCGCGCGCTGCGCTCCGAGTTCCACATCGCGACCGCGTTCGCGGCGCAGGAGGCTAGCTTCTGTGTAGCTCGAAGGTTTTGCCACGATGTGTAAACCGATGGGTGGATGAATGCACTGCATGGACCCTTGCTGACGATGACGCCATCAGCCTATCGGTGAGTGCATTCGCCTCGGCGTCTGCATCATACATCATCGATCCATATTTATGACGCCTACCTCTGTCCCTGCAGATGCAGATGCGCCCATCGTAAGTACATGCGACAAGACCAGTGTCGGCGTGCCCAGTCCCAGCCCCCGATGCGCATCACCATCGATCCCTGCAAGCACATACAGCACGCTTATCTGCTCTGCAGACGCAGGTACACCCAGCTCTGCATACAGTTTCATCAACCACGCCAGTGCCAACGACATCCCAGGCTGTCAATTTCCTACAGCGACGTTCCCAGCGCTGCCTATAACCGACCTCGTCGGATCACCTTCATTCATCTCGCTAAGTCTCCCAGTGCTCACTTTTATGAATTCCTAGGATCCCAGTGATATCGATGGGCGCGGCACGACGCCGTGCAGCCCCCTCTTCCCCACGCACGTTGACTTTTAATTTCCTGGGTGGTTGATTTCTAGCATCTCACGCGCTGTGCGAGCAGGCGCGAAGATATCGATGGCTCGCGCGGGAAGCCTTCCCTGCGCCCGCCAAGTATTGCGCCACAGGGCGCCTCTGAACCGCTTGTGCGCGCACTCGCTTCTGCTGCAGTCTGTACGCTGATGTCGCTGTCGCAGCCGGCCGCGCCGTGAGGAGCGGTGCCAACCTCGGCTCGCACCGGGCAGCCGCATCCCACTTGAGGCCGGTCTTTCGTCGCTCTGGGTTCGTTCACACTTCCTTCCGTACGAGCTCGGCTATGCTAGCAGATACGCGCTTCTCTTCCGAACACGGCAGCCGTTCCTCCTCCGGCCGAAGGATCGAAACATCCACGAAGGTCGACGACATAGCGATGTACCCTTTCGTCTGCCCGGTCTGGAGTCTAGACACGCCTCGATCCGTGCCGCATCTCCTACGTAGGCCCTCATACGCCACACCGCCTTGCGGTCCATCTCTCTATATGCCGCATACATGTTCCCATCCACGCCTGCAGATGCCGTCATGTCGAACCTTGCGTGGCCGCGAAGATCGCCAGACAGGTACCGATTTATCGCTCTCGCCTATTGATAGCTGCGTTTTGTCCTCTTGACACTGCTGTTCGTGCAGTCTGAAGGTCATTACGATGCCCTGATTCGGCGCAGAGGGTGGCAGGATCGACCTCGCGTGTTTCTGCATTATCCAATCTACACGCCGTGTGTTCATCTCCCGCCGTCCCCCCAGTCGTTGCCGGCATCTCCACTACCGGATAGGCTGTACGCCGCGGCATGTCTGAAGGCTATGCCGTCATTCGTGGATCCAGAATCCTGCTCTGTGCAGATAGGGAGGTGTACCGATTTATCCCCCGTCGCTAGTGCAGCTAAAAGCCTACTAGGGGTGGCACGCGCTGCCTCGCCTTCTTCATTCACGTCTATCCAGCGCATCTCATCTGAAGACGCCTTCGAAGCTCCGCCCGCGATACCCGATTCGCACCCACGGGTGTCGTGTTGCAGCTGCACCGCCAGCGTTGCTTCTGTTACAGTATGCAATCCGCACGTCGTCTGTTCATCTCAAGTCGTCCTTCCGGCCCTGAGCCAGCTTCCGTCATCGATATCGTCAGGCCTGCAGTCTGAATGCCGTCGCAGCGCGGGCGCACGGGCCCCTTTTTCCAACTACACTCACCGCCCACCGCACACGCTCGGCCTGCTTGGCAAGTCCGGCACGCCGCTCATCCAGGACCGCTCGGGGTCGGACCTTCGCTCGGAAGGACGTGCATCCCATTTCCGCGCCGTCACGGCATCGCGGGCACTGGCCACGGCGCGGGCGACCTCGGCGCGTCCTTCTGCCACCCCCGCCAGTCCCCCGCCTCGCGATTTAAGCTGTCGCCTGTCGCCACAGATCCACCGGCCTGATCTGAGAGGGGCAGGGATACATACGCGCCCGCGCAGATGCATCTTCGAATCGCTGTGCCAGGCGCAGGCGCATCACCGGGCTGAAGATTTCGTGGGCGTACCATCATACCGCGCATCATAAATGCATCATTGGCGCATGGAGGAGCCTTTGCGGCAGGTGGGGGCTTCTGAGCACGGCAAGAAGCGCGTATGGGAAGTAAATATGCATTGTTTGGATTTGGGAATCGGATGGAGTTTGCGGCTTCGACGTCGGTGGCAGTGGGACCTGCGCCACGCTCGCGCGATGCGGACCGCTCAGGAAAGCACGAAGATGTGCGCACCCACAAATACATCGGCGAGGAGACCCGTACATGTCCCGAGCCCACAATACGCCACGACACGCCGCCGCCCCAGAAGATTTCTCCAGCCCTGCCGCGCCGAGCTCACGCGCGTGCAGTGCACGGACGTGCGCTCACTGGGCGATAGCTGCAGGCCACGCCGTGTTTCGTGGTTTGATTCGCGGGGTCCTGCGTCCAAGGCGCGGGCAGCCAGGGCGCGTCGCTTAATTATGGCCATGGTGAACTAGTGGAGAACTTTCTGAGAAGATGGGTATGGGGCCATGTGTGCGCCACCCGTGCTATTGCGCGGTTGTAGCTGAGATGGGCGATGTGCGGAAGCGTGGACGCAGCCGAGGACGGAACGTTCGGCGTGGGCGCACGCTCAGCGTCAATCGCGCTCTGCATCCGGGAGTAAAGCGCTCAAACACACGCCATCCTCAATATGAAGATAAGTACCGAGGACTTCGTGACAGTTGCACGTACACGAGGTCGTTCCTTGTTCATATACGGGGTACACTGTGGTACACCAGTGGTACACTGTATGACGGTTATGTCATTCCACAACGCAGTGTAGACATACGACTAGACTCGTTCGTATCATCAGCTTCACTTCAATGTTTCACAGATTTACCAACGTAAAATTTCACCTTGCAGCGGACAACTTGTATTTGCATTCTAGGACAACATTCCGGCCGTCATATTGACCTTAACCATACGTTTTGGTTTCTAGGTGTATTTCAGAAGGCTGCTTTAGTGAATTCCAATATTTCTGGTGGTTCAGAGGAACTCGTACTCGCAAAGTCGACTCTGACAATTTTAAGTACCTCATCTCATTCATTTGTATGTTTCAGGAGGATTTNGCACATCAGCTTTGCCAAAATCAACCACTGGTAATTTTAGCTGTGTTACGTCTCAGACTTTTAGTCACTGCTATCTCCATTGCAAGGACAGATTACAGTAAAGGGCATCAGGGCATCAGTCGCTGCAAGATGGCATCCCAACGCGTCAAGGTCCAAAGGCTTAGGTTCTCACAAACTGCCATACTATGGGACCTTAGCAGGGTGTACACTAGGCCGCGACGCGGTCAGCGACTAGTCAGCCCAACGGCGATAACAACGCAGGCACTTCGTATCGTATGAGCGACAAGCTNGAGGTAACCCGTTGACAAGTTCCGGCTCAACGCCGAAACTTGATCACCAACTTATGGTCCGCCGAATCCCCAAATAGCTTCTATAGCTTCTATAACGTCCCTTGTTGGTCTGGGGCTTTCTTCCCTGGCTATCTTTCTCGGTTCCATCTCACCGAAATAGGAAGAAGTTGGCTTCCCCTANNTCTATTGAGGNTTTAAACTATGCGGCCANGCNGTATCTGCAAAGCTGTATCTCTTGATTTCTNACATATACCCTTCTTATTTTCAGCCAACAANACTTGCGTTATGCCGGAAGTATAGAGGAGCACGACAGTAAGCATGCGGTCGATCATCCCGATNGCCNATGCAACNTACTTCACTGCAACCAATCTCTTCAAGCGCCCTCCCTCGATCATATATTCCAAAGCCTTGGTGGGTGTATCCATACCAGCACNGTCCGTTTTTCTTCTCTTGCAACTTGACCATGTCTTCCGAGAAATCTTTCAAGGTTGATATCCTTGGNTCTNNTNNCNNNGNTNTNNANGCTTNGNNNACNATGACNCGCTTNCCCGAGAAACCCGAGNACGCCGGATGGGACTATGGCGTGNCGCTCGCGGACATTCGCCATCTTNTACAGCGATGGACTGATGGGTACGACTGCCGTAAGGCCGAGAAGGAGATGAACAAGTTGCCGATGTTCACGCGNGACNTCGACGTCGACGGCTTTGGCACGCTGAACATCCACTATGTGCACCAGACGAGAATGNTATTCCCTNNCTGTTTCTATGTAGGCTTTACGTCCGCGTTCTGAATATTGATNGANTTGCTCACGGTGACCTACATATCAGGGCCTGGTAGTTTCCTGAAGTGCGAAAGATACTGCCTNTGCTGAATGAAGCGTCCGCGGAGCATCCGAGCTTCCATGTCGTGGCGATTTCTCTCCCTGGGTTCACCTTCTCTGAGAATCCTCGCAAGAAGGGGTTCAAGAGCAAGCAGTATGCTGAGGTGAGTGNCATTCACATTTGTACGGGCGACTGGACTCAAGTATGGTATTGTAGNTTGCTAACAAGCTGATGCTCGCCCTTGGCTATGAAGAGTACGTCACCCAGGGAGGCGATTGGGGCCATATCGTCCGTATCTTATTGCACTTTCTGCNGAACTCTGTGTGCTCAGCCTTCTGCATGCTACAGCTCACCCGTGCGATCGCTGNATTCTACGGCGGCAAGCACGTNAAGNCGTGGCATAGCAATATGGCGCAGTAAGTCTATCCAGCAAGACGTTCGAAAGCTCTGTGTGAAGCTCANTGCCATCTAGAGCATTTTCACCTCGGCTCTTCGACCATCCTGTCGCGTGGCTGAGGAACTTGGTTATTCCCTCCGCCGAATGGGAGCGGAAGGGCCTCAAGNGGTCTGAATGGTTCGAAACGCGCGGGAAAGGGTATTTCTGGGAACAGTCGACCCAGCCTCAGACGCTCGGGTACGCGCTCGCCGACTCGCCTGTTGGCCTGCTTGCTTGGATCTACGAGAAGTTGGCCACTTGGACTGATAGCTTCCCCTNGGGTGACGACGAAGGTGAGTGGGGTATCGCACTGTAAGCTGGTGTGCATCCTGCTGATGGTCGGTTCCAGTGTTGACCTGGGTCTCGCTGTACTGGTTCTCCCGCGCAGGACCAGCTGCTTCTCTTCGAATCCACTACGAGGTCGGGCTGATGCGCGACAGCTACAAACCGCTCGAGCTGACTCTGTCCAAGGTACCCATGGGCATGTCGTGGTTTCCCAAAGACATCTTTGTAAACCCGAAGAAGTGAGTTATCTTCTAGGCGCAGTGCTATGCTGACCATTCTAAGCTGGTTCGTCCTGCTTCCAGTTGGGTTCATACGCTAGGACATCTTGTGTTCGCGTCTGTTCATTCGGATGGCGGACATTTCGCGTCGTATGAGCGGCCCAAGGAGCTTGTCGATGATGTGCGCGCGATGTTTGGGAAGGGTGATCCAGCGTACGGCGTCGTACCAGGAAAAACAGGTTTCGATTAAAAATCCAACGCGTCTTGTTATTAACGCAGTTGCTAGTGCGAGCTCGGACAAGTATCGACTAGGGGCATTAATGGATTTTAGCCTGGCTGTTATGTCACTAACAGGGGTTTGTGCAAACTTATTTCAGCCACCTCTTTGTCCGGAGACAAAAGAGATGGGCTGAAATAAAGTTCGCACAAACCCACTTTGGTGACATAACAGCCAGGCCAAAATTGGCTAATGCCCCAAGTGTATTGCGGACTGCAATGGGACGGTTGACATAATGCGATGATACTACTAATACATTGTCAGACAGAATTGGTCTGATTCCTACGATCGCCTTATGGCCAGTCAGGTAAGTCATTTCTTCTTCTTGTCGAGCTCCCCGCCTTTCAGGCCGTATTGCGTAGTGTCTCCACCCTTCCGCTTGTGATGCGCCTGCATATCGTGCCTCAATTCCCTGCTGGTCATCCCGTGGCTAGGGTGGCCAATCACCCACGGTTGATCGAGATCTGCCGATGTGGAACCGGTGAGTGTGTCTTCTGCTGTCGTGGGAGCCCCGAAAGGGTCGGGATCGGTGACCGGTGGACTCAGCCGGGGCAGACCGACTTGGTCTTGCGATAGCCCTGCGTCTGAAAGATGTCATGATCTACGTGGGGCGGCTGATAGGAGGGCGCACTTACCGCCAGGGATGGTGTAGACTGTGCCGCCTTTGGTCGAGGGTATGAAGATGCCAGTCGGGGGACGGCTCACGGGCTGGCGGAGAACGTTCATGGGCTGGCGGAGACCGTTCACGGGCTGGCGGAGACCGTTCACGGGCTGGTGGAGACCGTTCACGGGCTGGTGGAGACCGGCGAAGTCCTGCGGGAGGACGATCGCGCCCAGTCGGGGGCGGCAGGTGTTCCTCGGGACGAAGTTCGNTGCGGGCGGAAGCCTGCTCCTGTGGAGCGTCGCTCGATTGCGGCTGGTTGGCTGGTGCGAGGCTCTGTCAGATGGCATTCATGATGGACGTAGGATGTGGACATACGTGCGTCGAGAGGGTCGACAGCTACGAAGTGGTGACCCGTGCGAGCATTGGCCGCGCCGGGTATCCTATATCGACTGGTTTCGTCACCGACGTCTTCCATGTGAGGAGGGGAGCGAATGGGCTCTTGTGAATCGGACATATTGAATGATTTGACTGGTGTTGGTCTTGCGATGAGTGTTGTGGGCTCCAGAGCGTATATATATTGGCGCATATCTGGTCATGTTTGCGGACGGGTGCGATGTATCGCCACCCTTGCATCATGGCTCCTAGCAATATTATAAAACCAATTGAAACGCTGTGGTGAAACGACTGGGAGTCAACTGGGAGTAGACCTTGCAATTGATTAGACCGAGTGCCAGAAGCTGAAAGAAGGCTGGGGCCGCCTAGGGATGTGACGTAGCCCGTGTTTCTGGTCATCGCGATGACTCATCTACCAATCCATCTTCCTCCGTTCCTGACAACGAAGCAAGAAAGTGAGATCTCTTTGTTCGACGTGTACGAAAGAGAACAACGCCGGCGACATACCATGATCCAAAACTGGCAAAGTTGCACATTTTATCTGTGGACAGAAGATAGATGCGCTGTTTCAGAGGGTAGGAGCACTGATATGGACGCATTCTCTGATGGCAGTGTTTTTCAGGGCAGATATTGAAGCCGTCGCGCATATCCTCCTTGCTGGTCGAAGGTGAGTACTCTGTCTATGCATATTGGGAGAGGCTATATTTGAGCGTTCTATCAGTCTCAGAAACAGCATCAAGTCACTCTGGAGGTCACAGTGTCAGCGCAACAGGGATGATGACACACTTGCTGCACATCTTGACCATAGTGCAAGATAGAAAGACGATTTATTATTTGCTCCTGCTGTCCAAATTTTATGGGTTCCTGCTGGTTCGTATCGAGTTCTCTCAGTAAATTGAATCGTAGTTCTAACAAAGTCAATTGCAGGCGTTAAAATCATCCTCACTGCACTTGCTCCCCTAGCAAAGAACAGAGATCTATATAATATAACGTCTCGCGAGGATTTATCATGGTGCGTACCAGGGCATGGATACCAGCGAACTGGGCGTGGCGAGGGTATCGCGCTTGGGCCCATGCCGGACCGGCAGCACCCATCTGTCTCTGCATCGCTCCCGTCGCCCCTATCGCCGGCTATCGCGAAAGACAGTCAAGGCTAGCATCGTGGAAACGAAGGGCAGCACTATCTGAAAGGTGACTCACGGATGAGCGAAGAGGATCGAGGTCTTCAAAGGGACTGCCGTTGGTATGTGCGCGGCTGACAATGATGTTGCTAGGCTGGACGCCACAACCGCATCGCTGTTCTTTATGGAGTTTTAATGTAATGTGAGATGCTATTGTCTTTAGTTCATGAACGCTCACGGCCTGCATTGTTTTGCCGCATCGTCATTGAACTGCTCGTCGGTTAGGCGACGACGCGTCATGTGACCGAGACAATAGGAAATGGAGATCTGTGCTGGGACCGTTGCTCTCCATTTTTGAATCTCAGCAGCTCCTTACCTCTCACTCAACTCCAACCAGTATCTCACCTCTTCTCGTCGTCTTCACCTATCCTTCCGGTACGCTGACGCTCTCTATCTAATTCTTCCATTATATCCTGATCGCTTTGCAGCCTCTTGCAACCATGACGATCCCGATTTCAAAGCGGGTCAAGGCGGATGTCGTTCTCAAAATTAGCCAAGGCCATGAAGCCACCAAGCTTGAGCTCAAGGCGATTCCGACAGGGGAGAGAGGGGAGAGAGTTAAACACCGCGTTCATAGCGATGGCCATGCTGTCCACCGCGTCCCACTGGAGGTCCTCTGCGAAATTTTTACCTACCATGCGGCAACCTACAGGCCGTCTGAAGAAGACTGTCGTACCATTCCCCGCACCTTGCTTAGCATCACCCACGTCTGCCACCGCTGGCGCGAGGCCGCTATCAACTATTCACTTCTCTGGACCCACGTTTCCCTCGCTAGCGACGAGTGGGCGGCGTTGACGATGAAGAGAAGCAGGAAGCTACCCCTCGTCGCCTTTGGCGACATCCCCGTCGACCGCTTCACCGCTGTCGACTTTAGCGTACCGCATCTCCGAGTACAGCGTCTCGAGGTCGGCTGCTCGTTGAAGGATGGGAGCACGGAGGGGCAAGACGTCATCATCACTCTTCCGCGCGAAGCTGCACCGAATCTGCAAGCCATGCATGTCTGGGCGAGACCGGGGGTGACGGGGACAATTATTGGGAAACCGTTCGATGGCACGATGCCTGTGCTTGATTATCTGAAGTTGGAGAGGCTTAGCTTCGACTGGGCTTGGGTGAAGTCGGTCAGCAGCCTCACTCGGCTCGTCGTTCAGAATACGCCCAGACCCCCGACGCTGCCGAAATTGCTCGCCGCGTTGCGCGAGCTGCAGAATCTGGAGATCCTCGTGCTCGAGAGCACTCTTCCGCGCCCGCAGAATGAGAACGTCCTCGACGATAGCTCGGATCTCCCCGTCATCCTCCCCCGCCTCAAGCTCCTCTGGATCAGGGACGGCATGCCTTCCGTCAACAACATCTACCAGTACTTCGAGCTCCGCCCCAAGACCGCTGTCAACGTCTACACGCGCTTCGACAGCGGTGACGACGTGCCCCTCACCCTCCTCCTCACCCAGCTCCTCGCGCGTCCCTTCGCGGACGGCCGCCCGCTCTACGCGCACCTCGAAACCCTCGTCGTCGACCACTGGTCGCCCGATCAGGTGTCCGTCCGCGCAGGCCTCCACACCGTCGACGTCTCGGAGCCGCACGACACGCTTCGGATCCCGCTCGGCGACGCCGCGCGCTTCCCGACGTCGCTGCACATGGAGTGCGAGGACCTCGCGGCGCTGCACGCAGCCCTCCCAAAGGTCATGCAGACCGTCGGCATGGAGCTCAACACAACGGGCCTCGCATACAAGACGGCGCTCGTGCGCACGCTGTACCCCGAGCTGTTCCCCGGGCTGCACTTTCTCAACCACGCGTCGCAGTCGCTCACGAAGCTCGTGCTCGTCAGCGGCGCGGCGGGCGTGTTCGCGCCGTCGTTCGGACCCTGCATCGCATGCGCGCGTACACCTACGAGGGGGCGCTGATCTGCGGCGTCAACACCTGGATGTTCCTGCCCGCGCTGCAGGACATACACGTGCACGGGTTCGACTTTGTGAACGGGTTTGGGCCGGAGGCGGCGAAGAAGCTGGTGAAGGGCATGGAATGCCGGCGGAAATGGGCCGCGTCGCATCAGAAGGAGTACCGGTTTGGGATCCGGATGACGGAGTGCGTGGTGAGGACTAGGCAGCTGAAGAAGTTCATTGCGGCGGCGTACAGTGTTGAGAACTACCCCTAGGCGGGGCGCGCGAGTTGGGGCGCGCGAGCTGATGTTGGGGCGGCGGAGGGCCGCCTGGAGGTGGAGCTTGAGAGCGGGCGTTAGGGCTGCGACTTGGAGGTCGGTTGGACATCGCTTCGTACATATGGATTCGGCACACAAATCGATTATGGCTGGATTGTCGGGCTCGCTAGGAGCACCACATCCATCGCACAGTACATTTTTTTTTACATATTTATTCAAAGGATATAAAAAAATGAGATAATTTCGCCGCAGCTTTGTATGTATGCCTCAAAGCTCAATTCAGCCTCCGAAGTAGTCTCCGTAGCTGACCTCAGACAGAAGACAATCGTTCTGTCTATCCTCCGAAGCTAAATATCTAAGACTCAACTACGCGATCACGGCGACCACAATCACGGCCGGTAAGCCGGGCATAGAAAGGCCATCAATCCACACACGCCGCGGAGAGCCTGAGCGCAGCGTGTACTGCTTCTTTTTCTTCGTAACTGGACCTGGAAGCTGTACACCGCCTTCAACTTCCTTGATTGCTTGCTTGAAGCTGATACAGGATGGTCATGATGGACAGGTCAAAAATAGCCCTTTCAATTCAAGTGAGAAGGCACGTTGTCTTCGGAAATCGTATCATAATACCTACGAAGATGGGCATCCCCTAGTACTGTGGATCCACAGGTCCGGTTGTCTTCTATGCTCTTCTGCGTGAGGTCAGCAGAGTGTAACTGACAACCCATACTGCGCAGCGTCGTACTGAAACGGCGCGCGAAAGTGCATCACGCCCAGGTTCCCGCGTTGTCGAGCAATAGCAGGAACCCAGGCAATGATGATGCCGGCTCGCGATGGCTTCGGATGGACGAGTAAGGTGCTGCTGCGCGCGACGCCCAGCGCGCGGGTCCAGGCTATGACGACAACAGACGCTCTGTGTGAAGGCGAATGTGCTGTACTGTACTTGCAAGTGTGTTTATAAAAGGGCCATCTCATAGCCGACTGGAAGCAACACTCCTCCTACCGTCGATACCACCCCTCCCGGCTTAATCCCATTCCATATCCACTCTTATTCTAATTCCAATCCAGGCTGAGCAACTGAGCTCGGACACCCACACACTTGTAATCATACCCGTGCAATCTCTCAAGCTGCCTCTACTATCCCAGCTCGTGACAATGTCGATGATGTCCGACCCCTGTGCAGAACCAGGGCGCTCCGGTTCGTTCGATATCGACGGGGAGCCGAGCGACTCGGACAGATTACCTGCACCCGGACATGAGCCGGTGCCTGTACAAGTGTCAGCACCGGTATCAGTACCGGCATATACAGCTGAGAAGAAAGTGAACGAGAAGAAGAATGAGTGCGGCGCGCAATACGGCGCGAAGACAAACAAGGATTTCGGACCGGTGAGCAGCGAGCTCGGCCCTCACTGCAGCCCCTGCTCACTGCGTATCTGCGCTGCGTAGATGCATCCGCCGCCACCGCCGTACATACCCATGCCCCAGCAAACATACGCCGCAGATGCACACGCCGGGCCATCCGCCCCGCAGCCCCCGCCCACAACGATCCACTGGGAGTCCCCCGCGCAGCCACTCGTGCACG
>SFCI01000522.1:0-19890 GCA_004681135.1 Hericium alpestre | reverse complement strand
GGCGTGGTCGGTATTGTCGCGCTCGTGGAGGGCGTCACGCGCAAGGGCGTCACGCTGCGGACGGATGCAAACACGAACCTGATGGTGCCACGGGCAGTGATGCCGACGCTCATGGGCCAGCACGCTGGTCTCGGCACGGACGTACTGCTGGTCACGGCTGTGTTTGGGCTGCCGAGCCGAAGCGATGCAGAGGGGGCAGCGCCCGGGTGGGAGGCGGAGTGGGAGCGGCGTCCGGGTGTGCCTGTGGATATCCTCGATTCATTGAAGGTGTAGATCTGTTGGGTCCGACGGCGATCTGGCTGTGCTCCCCTTGTAAATTTTTAGCCACTTGCTGTACTGCTGAGTGGAAAAATGCGCACTGTGTTTTCATTTATATCGCTAGGCAGTCACTCTATGAAGCACAGCAAAGTATTAGATTGCGGCCAAGATAGAGGAAAACGACATGAGGTATGACTGGAGAAAGCGAAGACAGTGGATGAGTATGAGGTAGTACAGGTCTAGGCGTAGCTGGTGATATGACAGACTAATGTAAAGCAAACACAATAAAAAATGATTATGGGAGCGGGGGTCAAAAGAGGGAGAGACTGCCAAGAAACTGGACGCCGCACTGAACAAAGTGGCCAGCCATGCGGTCAGCGCCTTGAACCACGTTCCAGAAAGGGCAATGCACCTACCATTTCCGGAATTTGATATTCTGCGGCTGGATCGAGATCACGCCGCTCAGCGGGCGCTGCCTCCCTGGACGCGGCGATCAAGGTTCTGGCGCCAGCGCGCATAGATACCCTCGTTCATCGAGGGCGCATACCGACACATCTCGAAGATGGACAGCTGCTCTTGGAAGCCAGCGTTCGGCCAGATTTGTTCGCGCACTGCCACCGGCGAGTCAATAAGCTTGTTAGGCTTTTAGGCACGGGCTGTGCTCACCGCGTCGGACGCTGTCCAATGCTGCGGCAGGGGTAATGCGGCGGGACCACATCACTGCAAGCGCGACTGACGTCAGGGCCGGATAATTCCATGACGAAGGAGAACATACGGTAAGCTGCGATGACCGTCGCGCCGCGCGAGAGGCCGTACACGCCATGGACGAGGATGACGCCGCCGGTGCGCAAAGCCTCGTCGATGAATTGGCAGGCGTGCGGAAGCCAGATGAGAATGTCTTCGCGCTCGAGGTCCTGGATCGGGATGCGCATGTGTCTAATGCCCGACTGAGGGTTCTCAGCGGGAATCGGGTCGGTGCAGACGGACAAAATGTGCGTGATGCGACGTTCGGTCAAGGAACGCGTCGACTGTGCAGAGACGAGGCTGTAAAGAAGAAGTGGGCGGGGTCAGATATGGCAGTGGGCGGCGGCGGAGTTGTTGATCCAAGAGAAGACTGACTTTCCCAAAAAGAGTCTACCCTCGATGATGGTGCTGACGTTCTTCCAACCCATTTTGAACAGTCCTCGAGGAGCGTATGAGTGAGCTGGTGGGTTGTCTGGCTCGAACTCGCTAGGAGGTCAACGAGGACTTGGAAAAATATGGGGATTGAAACGTCCTGTATTTGAAGGAGCCACGCAGAGGCGGGCCAGTGGATTACCGGCATACATGTCTGCGGCGGCAAAAAACAATCTGTGGTGAACATTGTGAGTAGGGCAGTGTCCGAGAATAGCGAGAACACAGCAACAGCAAGTATGAGACGTCCTGGCAAGAAGGAAGCAGGGAAGCAATGCCACACGAGGCGCCTTATGTAATGACGTTGGACCTGCTTCAACCACGCGACCTGCTCAGGCACGCCACCCGGGAAACAAAATCTGGCTCCGGCTGTGCAACTCCATCTTCCGTCCTCCGGCGCACATTCCTCCGTATCCTCTTTTTTTTTTCGCATAGCCAGCCCTTTTCAGTTCCTCAACCCTGCTTCTTCTTTGTCTTTCGTCGATGTGGCCCCGATGTTGAGGTCCCCGTTCGAGTTGCTTCAGATCTCCGTTCGAATCGAGCGCTAACTCATTTAACGGAATACTATTCCGCGTCTTCTCGTACCTGCTCTATCCAGCAACTCCTCCCCCGCATGCTGTTTACTCATTCAAGGCTCTTGTTTCTTGCATAACTTGAAACAAGCGAACTACAGCTTTGGACCTCTGCTATACCTCCGCCGCGTCTGAAATTGGTTTCCCTGCACAGTGACACATGGACGCGTCCTGACTCTTCGATTCTTTTCTGTTTCGTGCATTGCGCTTCCTTGCTGGTTCGTCAATCCACAAGAACGAGCCAGATCAGCAATCCACCCCTGTGGATCTTCTTGGCTTCTTGAATTGAGACACAACCCCGCCGCAGGACCAGGAGCCAGGCGAGCGACGCGCTCAAAGGCTGTACAATATCTTCGAAGCTCCATTGCCCGACTGGTCCTGTCATCCTTCGCTGCAAGGAACCGTCACCGGTATTTGCTTGGATGGCAACCACCTCCGCTGGCCCGGAACCAGGATCGCTGCTGCCGTTGCCATCCTTCCTAGTCCTTTCTCGGGACGCGACGCGTTTGTCCCCTACCTTCCAGGCGTGTTTAGGTTCCCACGCCCCCGGCCGCAAGTCCGGCCCGCCGCCCGACAGGTTTGCTCCTCTGCACGTGTCGCCCACGTCGTTTTCATGTTCTGGAGGCCCACGCTGAGACATCATGCATCATGGCGTCGCGCATTTGTGTTGTTGTGCTCCAAGCAGTTCACCTGACCTCTCCAGCATGCACAACAAAAGTTCCAGAACAAGATCAAGACAAGCCGGGGCATGCCGACAGCACGAGGCATGTCCAAGTATAACGTCTATAAGCAGCCGGCAGCCATGTCTACCTGTAACTTGATCAGCAACCGATACCCACACTTTGAAAGCTTGACGTCCTACCCCATTTCTTGCACATTTTTACTCGCTCAAGCAAGTCTTAAGTATTCCAAATCACAGCGAACTGCGAGACCATGCAGCTTGCTATCGAATGGGACGAGGTGCGTTTTCTCACGGAGCAGCTGTGGAGATGGGGCTGATCATCGTGGCGCACCGACAGGCAGACGCCCGCCGAGGCCGGCACAAGGCCTCCACGATCCACGGCTGGCTCTGCAAAATGCGCGGCACCATCATCGGCAATGAGCGCATCCGGCGCGAGGGCCGCTATGAGATGAAGGAGGCGCGAGCCCGCCGGACATACATGCGCCAGCGCTCCAAGCAGCAGAGCAAGGGCGGAGGGTTCCCGCTCTTCGGCCTCCTCGGCGGTGGCAACAAGCGGCGGCCAAGCTCGTCACGGAAGCATGCCGTGACGTTGCCCCGGCACGGCTCGCACCATAGCCAGCGGAAGATGGGCTCGAGCACCGCGCTCGTGCCGTACGCACAGGTGCATGGGCACTCGCGGCGGCAGAGCGAGCGCCGGAAGGACGGGAAGAACGGCGGCGGGAGTAGGCACCATGCGCGGCCGGAGCCACAGAGACATCGAAGCCAGACGCAGACACGGCCCCAGCAGCCGGGGCGGAAGTCTTCGACGCGCAAATAGATGGCGCGCCGTGTTGTATTCTTCATAACTTTCTCGATCGACGTGAGCATGCATTCCTCGTTCTTCTCATGCTATATGTGACTTGGCTGCCGGCAGGCCTCGGATTCTGTTTCCTCTTTTCTTATTCAATACCTATGCTGCCCTTTACTCTGCTATCATGACCTGTGAATACTGTACGATACTATACGACTGCCGCATGATTTCTCTGTTCTTCATGATTAATTCTGACTGCCAGAGGATGGATGGAATGTACTTCTACACGTACCCTCATACGATTACAATTATACGACGTAGATGACGACACGACAATGACGAGCAATTGTTCTTCCTTATTCGCAGATGGAGCTGTACCAAAATCGAGCTCGAGTTGCAGTCGGTCTCGCCGGGAATACGGCTTCGTCCATGCACCCACGATTGACTATCAGACAGTAGCCATTAGTCTCCTAAAGGCAGAGCAGATACTCGACTAGCTCAGGATCGTCATCTTTGACACCGAAAACATCGACGAGACAATGCCAGCTCTGGTAATCGACGCGCAAAGCTGATACATGACGTCCTATGTCGCCTTCGGCGTAAGTTGACGATCGATGACAACCTGTCCGAGTCTGCCGCCGACGTCGACAATGACGCCGAGGCTTCAAAATCTCGACAAGCTTTCTGCCAGCGTCCCGCGCCCGGCGTCGCAAATAACAATCTCCGTACCTACCCAAACGCGTCCATAGCGACGCGCCAGGGTGCGCCCTTCTTCCCAACGGAGCCAGCCTCCCACGTCCATCGACCCGTCGATCCGCGAGGCAATTCCGAATCACGATCGCGCGAATCCTGTGTGCAAGGTCCAGGGGCAGAAGCACGACCGAGGGCTGCAGAGATGCTCAGTTTGACCTCTACCTCCGGTCGGCACGGGTACCGCACGTAGCCGGCGGGCGCCTGCACGCCAGGCGGCGTTGGCTATAGTATACGCAGCCAGGCTGGTACCTGCGTCGCGCTCCCGCGGCGGCGGTACAGCGACGTGGGGCGCGTGTACTGCTTGATGCGAAATACAGCGTTACGGGGCTTTGCACTGTCTGGGTATGGACAGGTCGGTACCGAATACTGACGGATACGGCACGCCACGCGCGCTGCGTTGAAACACATCTGTGCAGTGGTGGAGGTGGATCGGGATTCGTGGCCGTAGCGAAACTTAACGTGACAGAGGCCGTCGCACAGCACTTGGATGTACGAGATGCGGATATGACGGCAATGGAAGAAGCGCTGCGAATGACACAGGGCCTACACCCACATGATTGATATAAACTGCGATGAAGAGTCACCTAAATTTTCAGACAGAAATGGTGAGCTGAAGTACGGCAATGGCGGATGAGCTTAGGAGTCCCTACATGAGGAGTGGTATGAAAGTGCTGATTTGAAACACGGTGTGACCGCAAGCATACTGGCAGCGACCCGGAAAAGCCCATCTGATGTATCGACAGCATGCCCGACCTCTGGACGGAATTATCGCGCGATGGTAGGAACTTGGCGCTGAAAATACCATTGAATGTACACCTTCAGAACAAGGCAAGCAGGTTGAAATGCACGGTGCTTCAAGCGCAGAGTTATTGTTAGCGAGATATACCCGGCGATGCAATGCAGTAGAGGCAAACCTAAGGCTCAGAGCGTAACATGACTAGTTCGACTTCCCTGCTTGAGTCTCTTGCAGATCGAGCGCCTCGAGCGCTGATTACATGGATCCGCGCGTCCACCCTCTCCATTGCGGTTCGAAAAGACGTCCGAGAAAGACGTGGCTTGGAGATAATATGAAGAGAGCGTGCGCTGTAAAATTTCGAAGAAGTGAGGCCCGTCGTAGACAAACTGATGGAATGCTCTGAGTGTGTGTCATTCACGCTTCACGGAAATAGGAGACGTCGCAATTGGTAGCGAGATGAGCCCAGCGGTACGAGTTGACACGTTGAAGTACCGGATTTTAACAAAACGACAGCGCGATCGCAAAGGTGCGGAGTGACTTCGATGGATCTCGGAAATAATGTCAGTGCCCACATGGCAGTCGAAGGGAGCCGCCAGAGATACCACAATGAGATGATGCATAGATCCTACCTCAAACTGTACTGGTCACACTGGAGGTAAAAGGTTAGCGCGCTGAGCTTCCCTGCCGATCGGAGACCTCCAACAAAATGCGGAAACAAAAACCGAGCTTGACTTGGTTCCATGGTGCATCCCCAACGATGGACGGCTTCCATGGCATGAGAGGAATATGCTCCAAAGTTTCAGGGACGAAGCGCGTACGACCATAACACATTTGTCTGCACGCTTCGTTTCTATCAATTGACACTGAAATTGCATATGCGCGTCACAAAACATCAATGACCGCGCGTGAAAATCTCCGGACTAGGACGAAACAAAATACGCGCCCGCCAATCTCGTACTGATACAATTTATCCCTTTGCTTTCTAGATGCCGTCTTCTGCCTTGGAAGTTCTGTCGCTTCGTGAGGGCAGATGGGGTGAATATCCCTGGAGAGGTATGGAGTGTCAAAAATAAGTGAAACAAAGCATGTGAACGCGACAAGACCTTAATTGGGCTGGATCTGCGAGGACATGGCCTTGACCTCATCCATGATGGTGCACATCTTGATCTCGGTGTCCTCATCAAGAATCTCCATGTCCCACCGCTCCTTGGGCGTCCGATCCATCGTCCCAATGGATGCCCTCGGAGGCGTGAACTCGCTTGAAAACGCAGAGTATTTGTAGAAGGCGAGGCGCGTGCCCATGGCAATAACGCCATGTATCGTCGGGATGACAGCCGGTTCAGGTTGATAACGGTCGAGCCGTTCGTAGTAATGCATCATCTCATTTTCGGCAATGATGCGGGTCATGCGACTGTCAAGATGGTTCGGAGGCCTGACGAGAAGGTAGAAGACGGGATGTTTGTCGACAGTGACGACGAATACGATTCCATCGTTCCACTTCATATTCATGGGCGGGCGAGGAACGACTTCGAACTTTTCGGAGGACGGGAAGTAGTGGTTGAGTAGTCTGTTATATGGTCCAAAGTATGGTGCACTGTATTCCGTGTAGCGATTATGAGACTTGAATGATTCTGCGATCTCGTCGGGCCAGGCCATGTTGAAGAAGATGAGGAGGACGTTGACCGCTAGACTGGAGACCTAGTTCACAGCGAGGGGAGAGTGAACAGCAGAGGGGTAGGGTACGGCCGTTCGACGTTCAAAGCGGAACCAAAGCAGTTCAGAACAACGCGTGACGCAAGTGTAACTATAGCTCGTGACGTCACACCTGTGTGTTGTTCCTCAGGGGATTGGGCCGGTTGGATGAGACAATAAGACGTGGTCGGAGAGCGCACGCGTGTAGAGCGACTAATAGAGAGCGAGGTAGACAGCAACTCTGCTCGTTGAGCGAGCTAGAGACGGGGATGTATCAAGGAGAGACTGAATGACTTTACTGGGCTCGAAGGTGCTCTTAAATACATGCATCGTGAGGCAACAATCTGCAGTAGTGCCAAAGCTCGAGCGGCAACAACAAAAGCGACTTGGAGACCGCGTGGTGCTCTGTCACATACAAACAATAAACATGCGCTTTGACCCTATCTCGCCTTTAGCGCCCTTCGACGTTGGTTTTTGTTCCGTTTGAAATATACAGATTCGTGTGGTCATTTTTCGCGTAGGCGAAATGCTGGTGAAGTTCGGTCTCTCGGAGCCTGGTCGCGCAGTATCTATTTGTTTGCTGGAGTCAGAGAGGAAGCGTGTCGCCTTCGATGAGATACGCCACAGGACGTCACCCACTTTGTGTCGTCTTCCACTGCTCGACAGTGAGTCGACACAGGTAGCCGGGATCCAATAGACCCGCGCTACCTGTCGTCCCAAACAAAGCGCCATCGTCCTTGGTTGCTGGTGCTTTCACGTAAGGGATCGCTCTATTTCTTCCTGTGGAGCTCAACTGGTCGTCGAAAACCTGGAATGGATGTCTGTTCACGTCTCAATATCCAAGAAACCGTATGACTGGTACTCACGGCCTTCTCCGACTTCACCCAGTCGTTCACATGAAGTGAAACTAATCTCTTCCAGCAAATGCCCGAAATCATCCGGGCGAAGCTCCAGTTTTTTTGCGTTTTCTTGTAGTGTCTGGGCGAAATATAACTAAACAAGTCCTCTCCAATTCGTAACGTGGGACTCACCGCATCGAGCTTCCGTGCCTTCGTGTATGATTCCCATTGCTGTGGCTCGAAGACGAACGTTCCGCCCGGCGCCAACGCATCATACACGCGCCGAAAGAACTTCTTCAGCCCCTCGTCGCCGCCATTGAGATGTATCCACTTCGCGACGGAGAACCTGGCCCTGCTTAGTTAACCAATCGCTGCCAGAGGTCGGTGACGCATACCCAACGATCACATCGTACATGTCTGCATCCTCCGGAATGACCTCGTTCACCCAGTCTGCCCTCCTGAATGACACATTGTGAGGAAATTCTTCTGCGCCCGACGCCGTAGCTTCCACTGGCAGAATGGGCAAGGGACCGAACATGTACTGGCACGATGCTGGAAAGTAGTCCGTCTTGAGGATCTTCTTGTCATCGCGTTCGTCGCGTCTTCGTTTCTTGTCCTGCCCGCGAGGTATATCTTCGGTGTGATCGGAGGGCTCCTGAAAGCTCCAAAGCGCCCGGCGCC
Source organism: Hericium alpestre (assembly GCA_004681135.1). NCBI lineage: Eukaryota > Fungi > Basidiomycota > Agaricomycetes > Russulales > Hericiaceae > Hericium > Hericium alpestre. Next base: position 11,714 of record SFCI01000522.1, on the reverse strand, counting down.
GCTTCCATGCCATCCGGACGAGCGCGTCATCGATATCAACGCCGACAACGCGTCGTGCGCCCATTATCTGTGCTGGAATTACTCAGCTTGTCCTTTCTCCTCTCTACACCCTTATGGTCCCACTCACCCATCTGACAAGTCACCCATCCCTCGTTACATCCTACGTCAAGTACACGCGCACCAAGGATGAGCTCGCGCGGGAGTAAGGCGAGCCGGGGGTCAAGTGAGCCTGGGTGATGATTGTAGTATCTGCGTCACTGCTTGAGTCTCCGTTGTCTGTGCGCGTTCATGGAAGGCAGGACACGTACCCGTGGTAGTTGTGGTAGTTTCCATGGGTCGGGGAGGTGGTATTGACTGATGTCATCAGGATACTTGACGAAGATTAGATAACTGTGAACTGTGCAGTAGTGAAGAGGTCAAATGGGGGCAGAATTAAAGACTTTCTAGATTGAAATTGTGGTCCAGCACTAAAGGATTGATGCTTGAAAACGTCGAAAGGAAAAGGACGAGTGGAAGCGAGCGAGAGTCGCGCCGAGTCGCGCCACGTCTATTACATACTAGCGCAAGCCGAACGATTGATCAAATGATGACTTGATGACGTTCACCTCGGCCCTCGACATTGGGATCACAATGCCCATTTACCCACCCATTGCAGTCCCGTTGCTTCCTTCTCAAGGAGTCGATGATTATCTTCTCGTGAGGACCGTTCACATGGCCAGGGCACGGAAGGCACGCTTGGCGCGCTCGACATCAATCTTCAATGACTGCGCAGCGCTTGCAAGGCCCTTTAAGAAGCACAACTAATGCTGCAGTTGAGGTGGTAGGACCGACCTTTATTTTCCCGAAGTTTCTGTCTGAGACTCAATCATGTTCACTATAGCCATATTTCTGGCGATCACGCTGTCTCGCGCAGTCCTCGCGGTCCGCGGCCAATGGCCTCTTGTCGACCCCCTTAGCACCGACTCGGACCCAGCCGGCCACCCGAACATCGCAAGCCGTCTTGAAATCACGTCCTCAGCTAACACCACGCTATTCTGTGCCCGGGATGGGGACACATCCGAGTCTGGGTACGTTCATTTCACCAATTCCCTCGGCATCGAGGACAAGCATATGTTTTGGTGGTGAGTTCCCTTCGAATTTTACCTTATTACATGAGCGAGAGACGAGGCATGCGCAGGCTATTCAAAGCGCGCAAGGATCCTGAAAACGCACCCGTTGTTCTGGTCTTTGGGGGCGGGCCCGGAAGTTCAGGCCTCTTCCTCCCGTTCAGCGGCGCAGGGTAATCACCCGTCTCCTCCGTCATTCGTGGATCTCCATGCTTACCCCCGATACCACAGCCCATGCCGTCTTGTAGCTGGCGATGACGGGAATGGCACCGCGATTCCTTCTAACAACTCCTGGATGCGTGACTTTAATGTCCTCGCCATCGACCATGTGAGTTCCCATGCTTGATGCGTTTCAATGAAAATGAATGAGTTTGAGATCGGATAGCCTGTGGGCGTTGGATACTCTTATGGAGAGCCTGTCTCTCTACGCAACAGCAGCGCTCGCGCTGCATGGGATGTGGATGATTTTCTGCAGGCTTTTTGGGCGTAAGCTTCTCTTCTTGCATCTGGCTGCAATTGTCTGATAAGGGTGGCCTGGTAGGAACTATCCGGAACTGGCTAAGTACGTAGTCCACTGTATAGCAAGTAAGTTGCTTTACTCACCATTGTACCATTCACCCCAGAAATAAGTTCGTTATCCAGTCTGCCTCGTATGGCGGGACGTAGTGCGTAACACATTCGTTACCTTTTTCTATCGTATAAGCTGATCATAGCTGGCTTGTAGCATCCCGCACATCGTCAACACCATCTTGGAGCGTAATCACGAGGCAAAGAGCTTGAGCCGTTCGCGAAGCTCCAGATTTTTGAAAATGCCCGATTCTGTACGTTTCTATTCCTCGATTTTTTACGCTCTAACTCGTGCTCGCATTCAAACAGGCTGTCATGGGAAATATCTGGAGCGATATCGCGACAAACTTCCGGTACGTTTACCAACGCCTTCTCGATAAAGCATTCATCTGACGCCTTTTTTTTTTCCTGAGGTGGTTTGTCAAGTCGAACTGCGATGACATCGGTGTTTTCAATGCCTCCGCATGTACTGCGCTCGTATCTAGCCTGCCGGCATGCCTCGACGCTGTCGAGCTTGCACTAGAGCAACCTACGTTGAGCAACAAGCGTGATGTATACGTGAATTGCAGAGAAATGATGGAGTTCAAAACGAAGAATGCGAAGAACCCATACGATGTACGGTATAATGTAAGTCCTTCTCATTTTTCAGTCTAGTCGGGCTGTAGTGTAATTATGCAGTGCACGAGGGATGACTGCTTTCCTCAGCACGAGTGGATGTCGCGCGTCGGGAATTCGAGCGAGATACGAAAAGCGGTATGTATCACCTGCAGGCCATCTCCGTTATGCGTCCCTGATTTTTTTGCGCAGACCGGTGTTCCAGACTGGGTGGACTACAAGTATTTGGCTCACGACACCATTGGCGCGCTATTCGATAAAAACGGCGACCAGTGCGCACACTTTCAGTTGTGTATGTCGATGTACAGTGCTGACCAATTGGCGACAGTATGCAACAGGCATACAAGCTCCTCGCTCCGGCCATCAACGCCGGCATGCGTTTGCTCGTGTATAATGGCAACACCGATGGTGTCTGCGCATGGCGTTCGAACCTCGCATGGGTGTGCATTGCGTTTCTCCATAGGCCTCTGAGGGTAATTACTTACATACGACACAGATGAAGCTGCTCAAGACCAGGCACCAAGATGCATTCCGTGAAGCCCGCGCAGTAATATATCCCGGCGTCGGATGGTTCCAGAAAGTGGGTGCGGGTGGTGCGGGCGAGTATACGTTCTTGAGCATCAAAGATGCGGGACATTGTGCGTGCTTCTCTGTTTTCGTGGTTTTATAAACTGACCCGTATGCACTATGTATGCTACTTAGTCGTGGAGTGGGACCAGCAAGCGATCTTCCAGGAGTTCCTGGTGAAGTGGGTAGCGAATGAACCATTCACGACCTCAGGGGAGGTGGTCGATGACATATAGACAGCGAAGGTCGACGTCGAGCGTGGTTGAAGCTGCCAAAATGTGGTGTTCTCGCCTTTTGATCACGCTCATGCCTTTGGATAATGTTCGTGCCTGTTGGAGTGCAATTTTGTTCACGTTAGCAACATATACGTGGATGTCGAACTGCTGAGCAATGTCTCCGTAAGCGGTTGTCAGTCGATCAATGTCAACTTCTTCCTTGTCGTCATCCTCAAACAGAAGCCTAACGCCCGCTCGCCTTGCCATCTCCTTCGCCTCTACCTTCTTCGCGCGGGCATATGTCACCAATCGACGTAGAACGGCGCGCTGTCCTTGCAGATAACTCTGTATCATGGCACTTATCTCTGGCCTTACGCCCTCGGCCGGCACCCGTCGCAGCAGGCGGCTTGCACGCTCCGTTGCCATGCTCTCCAGTTCCCCCGCAGCATCAAGTACGACTGCCCACTCGCCATCGCCACCCGCATGTGGTCGGACTTCGGCCACGATCGCGTCGCATAGTTTCGGTGTCTGCGCGCTACGGAGCAGGCCAATTTCGAATGAACCTGGGGTGGACCCTCCGAGGTTGAGAAGGGTGGTATCATCTGGGTTGGATGGAATGGTAAAGCCGTAGCCGAGGATGAGTTCCGCGCTGGGTTTAGGCGCGTAGTTATTGAAGATCTCTGCGCTGGCGGAGTGTGGCGAGTGGTGGGTTAGAGAGATAACCGGCTCTGAGGCGGCGTCAGGTTTTGAAGAGGGAGGTGGATAATTGACGCTCCATGAAACGGGCTGAGCGCGTCGATGCCGGGGAGGAGGACCGGGTGTCAGTCGGGTGTTTGGACGAGCGATGGCGTGCAGGTCAGGAGAGTAGAAGGGAAGGCGCGCGAGGAAACATATGTCGACGCGATGAGGTATCGTTCCCTGTCAACTAAACGAAAACGCGTCAATTTACTTCACAGAAGAGCGCAAGAAGGATTATTTCACCAGATGAATTCATGCGACCAGGCCTTGTCGACCTCCGCAATGACCGTAGCCATTGCGTCCACTCTGCTTTCCAGTCGGCTTTACGCTGTTGAGCCGCGGTATATAAATTTGTGCCTCTGATCGCCTCGATCTAGGCATCAGTGAAATGCAGCGGTGTAAGGAATTGATCGGGCGTAGGGAGCCTATCGAGATAGGGCTTGTGCGCGCACTCTGGCCCTGGGTGCCTGTTTTCGTGGATGGAAAAATCGAATGTAAAGATTGTGATGGTGGGGTCGAAAGAAATCCAAGTACTTCTCGAGATCAATAATTCAGTGAAAGCAGATATACGCGCATGTAAGCTGGCGCTCACTCCATCGGTTTACGAGGTCTTCATCCTTGAGCAGTTTGAGTAAGACGCCCTTCGATAGGGCGGGGGAGGTAATTGCGAGGGAGAAGAGTGGAGAAGTGACAATCGTACACGTGCTGTCCGCTTCGAGCGCTTCAGCCAAGGACCCCTGATAACTCACCAAGAGGTCCGATCCTCATTCCCCAAAAATTCGCCAATTCGGGCCCCAAGGTCTGATCCCTTTCCCCAAATTCTCGACGCTCGGATCACCCAGGTTGCATCCCTGCAAGCCCCAAAAATGGCCGACGTGCTCTGACGTCTCATCCCGGACCCCCAATTTAGACCATGTAGGGCTGGAAATTGATTTATGGTGCGGGAACACCTGGTCCCCGCCATATTTGGACAGTGGCCAAATCGCGCCGCCGAAAAAAAAAATCAAATTAAGCCTCAAATGTGGCAGATTTTGCCTCAGAATGCATTACCAGCGGGGAAGCCAGGGGAGAACGTGGTGCAAAGCGCCGGCGGCCCAAGTCTTGACGCTTTGCGTAAACAGAGGCAGCAGCACGGTCGAAAACATCATTACAAACACATAGGACAATGAATTTGAGCTAAGACTATCTCTGGGAGACCTCATATACATTTTACAGAGGTTGCATGACACTACAGAGGTCTCATGCATGTGAGCCCCGAAATTCAACCTTTGCCAAGAGGTCCGGTGCAAATCCCCAAATTTGGTCACGTGGAGGACCCCCAAAAACCCAGGATTTGGGATCGGACCTCTTGGTGAGTTATCAGGGGTCCTTTCAGCCACGACTCGCAACTTTGCTAAACCCGTCAGAGACTAAGACTTGCGAGCCCGCCTTCATTACCAGAACATATCGGAAGCCAAAATGAAGTATATTCAAACACCTTGTGCGTCACCGACCTTTGGGTGGAAATGTACTCCATGTGAGGCAAGCCACTTCCTGATTGCGACAACTTTGTCTTGCTCGATCGGGTCGTGTCCTGCTTCCAGAATTGGGCTAACCAGTCCCAGCGAACTGCTAGCGACGTTCCAACCTCGGTCAGTATTCTGAAAAATGAGCGATCGCTAACGGCCCGCTGCATTCAGGGCCAAGGCACTTGTAGGCTGCGCAGCGCCCGACGCAGCAGCAGGACTCAATTCATGATTGATATCCGCTCTTCTGAGGTCTGTTGAAATACTAAGATAAGCAGCATTCCAGCGACCCCCGTTTTCACCGAAGAATTATCTTAAATACCAGCCTTCGACACAGCTGCGAGGTCAGTTGAAGCCCGCTGTCCGATGATGATAACCATGTTCCATTTTTCTGCTTCGTCATTTATACCTCTGACGCAGAACGTAACAGAAGCGACGAGGCGGCTCTCACCGTTAGATGTTGCTGCCACCGTCATCGGAACCGGCTCCGTGAGCTTACATTCGCCCATTCCTCCCATCTTCACTATGTCTTACCCCATCCTCCACCTACGTAACCTACCTTGTTTTGAAGCGCTATGAGCCCCAAGAGTACTTTTTTACAACCATCTTTCTTATTTTCCTCTGCATCCCTGCCCTCCTCGTTCTACCTCTACAGAATATCCTGCAAAGCACGCCGCTAGCCGTCCTCGTCGCCTATACCTCTCACTGGACCCTGCTCCTCCTCTTCACTGCTGCCTCTCGCCGTTCCACCCGCTCGCAGGCTATCCGGGCCCACTGCTGCCGCGGCTGACGAAATGGTGGACTGCATACCAGATTGCGCAGCACGGTCAGATGCACCTCAAGTACCAGCAGCTGTTCCAGCAGTATGGAGACTACATGCGCATGGGGCCGAACGAGCTCTGCGTACGGGACGGCCGGGTAGTTCACAGCGCACTCGGGATGACCGGTCTGCCGAAAGGCCCTTGTGCGTGGCTCATTGTCCTCTATCCGGACCCGCCGTTGCTTACATTTTGCTGAGAATAGACTTCAGCAATCGCGCCGTCCCGCCGACACTTAGAAGTGAGCGCGAGCCGGCTGCGCACGCGGCACGGCGTAAGCCATGGGCTCGGGGGTTGACGACGCAGGCGATCAAGGATTATGAGCTCATCGTCTCGCAACGACTCGAACAGCTCATCACTTGCATTGAGAAGAAGGTCGCGCAGAATGTAAATGAGATGGCCGACGGGACTACCAAAGGTGTCGTATCGAACCTTACAAAGTGGATGAGCTACTTCACGTAGTCTCTCTTTTTGAGGATGTTATGCCGAAGACAACCAGGACTCATGATTTGACTAGCACGGACTTCATGGGCGATGTAATGTTTGGTGGCGGCTTTGAGCTGCTGCAGACTCACGGAGCGCGACACGCAGGGCATTTGGGAGATCATGGAAGGCGGAATCGTGTACGTATTATCCCACCTTCCTTACTTTCCCCATTTGACATTGGTCATGGCGGTTTCGCAGATCTCTTGCGATGGTGTCACATGTTCCTTGGATGCTCAAGTTCCTCAACGCTGTCTCCGGTGGCAAGGAGGCGATCGAACGCGCACGCCGGCTCGGGCGCAGGAAGGTCAGTGAGCGGCTCAAACTTGGCGCAAGACGTAAGGACTTGTTTTACTACCTCGTACGTCCAATCCATTCTTTGCTGTCTGCTTACCTGACACCGGTGATGCAGACCGACGAAGAAGGTACGGGCCGCATCCGACCATCAGATGCCGCGCTCACGAGTGACGGTCTTCTTGCGATCATAGCGGGCTCGGACACGACTTCGACCACGTTCATGGCGCTGTTCTGGAACCTCGTCAAGAACCCGCAGGCGTATGCAAGATTGCAGCGCGAGATCGACGCGAACTTCGCACGCGGGGAGCTGCCGTGCGATGTGAACAAGATGGTGGAGATGGGTTATCTCAATGCATGCATGTGAGGCTTGAGATTATTCTTTCCATATCTGAACTGCTAACATATGATTGATCGACAGAAGCGAGACCTTGCGGCTATTTCCCGCTCTCCCATCCGGCTCACCACGGTACGTTCCGCTCGGAGGCGGTCCTAAAGTCCTCGGAAAACAGTACGCTCTCTTCAATCGAATTAGTGCTGCACGATTTGATATCTGCACCATCAGCGTCGTCCCCGGCATGCAGGTCCTGCTGCACACCTGGGCCATCCATCGTGACCCGCGCTATTTTTCGCCGTCGCCAGACTCCTTTATCCCAGAGCGCTGGCTCACACCCGACGAGCTTTCCCGTGCAGACATTGACGTATTCAAGGTGCTTCCTCCTGAAACTACCGTGCACGATATCAACGCGTACTTTCCGTTCTCAATCGGCCCCGCAAACTGCGTCGGCAAGAATCTTGCGTTAATGGAGATGCGCATGGTCGTGTGCCAGCTGTTGCACCTGTTCCGCTTCTCACGATTTGAGGGCGATCCAGTAGATGAATGGGAGCATGATCTGCAAGAATTTTTGATCTACAAGAAGCCAGACGTATTCGTTCGGATAGAGCGCCGGTAGGCTCGGTGAAATGGAGGTGTGAGCGCTAGGATGGACTCACGAGGAGAATGTACGTTATCTTCTTTGCATCATGTTTATTTAAATACTGCATACCTTCCTTTTCACTCTGGGTTATGGCTATGAGGGAGATGGATGAGTACTCTCTGGGACATCACATCAATTGCCGTTTGAGTTTATCTTGACTTGAAATGTACTTTTAGCGTTCCACCAGCCCTTTCCCTTAAAATCCCATGCTAAGTTTCAAGTGCTGTCTGCTTATGGCGTAGCTCAGCAATACTCTTGCTCATGATCGACGAATTGCAGTGCCGCGTGTTGTATAGGATGACATGTCGCCTCGTCTAGGACATTTGGTCATGGCTTAATGAGGGGAAGCGAACAATATACCGGCACCACGAGGTGGTTTAGATTCCGACGCAAGAACAGACGGACAGTGAGCTTGATTTGCCCTAATGGATTGGGCTGTTCGAAGTATCGAAGTGCCCGAATGTTGCCCGAATGCTGAACCCCCTTCCAAACGACATATTGGCGGCGGTCGGCAACTTGACCGGAATCGGCGCGGCAATACAACTTGGCCGAATTGACCGATCAGACGCAGATTGGATGAACACCGAGGAGATTGGGACAAGTGTTCTGCCCTTCTGTTGTGTACTTGTCCATACCGCCGCGCTGGTTTCGAGTCTCCGTGAGCTATTTCTTGCGCATTTCATCGATTGTGCTTATCTTCACATCACGTCTCGTACTAGACGGGTTCGACAGCGGGCCTTAGAGTCTTAGACTGTTACTGTCGGGGGCTCGTACCGTCATCATGCCACAAGACAGCACGTTCCCCACAAACTTAAAGGGTCCGATACGCTGCGCCCTGTGATTTCATCCGAGCCCGGCGATGCGGCGCACAGCGCTTGTCGCTCGGGTAGGCGTCCCTCGCATCTCCAGTGCAGGAACTCCCGCTCTTGCTCCTATGCAGCGCCGCACATCCCGCTGCTTCTTGTGTCCATACCCCGCGGAGCCGGGCCCGTTCATAAAGAAGGCCATCTGACCCAAATCAGACCAGCGGTATGAACTCGGCGCGCTTCTCGGATGCTGATCAACGTTATAGCCTGCCCTGAGCTGGCGGCATATAAGCGTTTGCTCAGAACCTGTCAATGCGAGACTCATTTGCCCTCGAGCCCATCGTTCATGGGGATCACTTCTTCTCATGATCTGGGACTCTGCATCCTGAACATGGGCCATCAACTCACTCGCATAGATGCGCTCGTTATCGTGCTTGGGACGAGCTTTGTACGTCATTCTGTCAAATCATCTCTCTACTGACAACCAGACTCATTTTCACCATGACAGTGTTCATACCTTGTTTTTCATCGTTATGAGCCTCAACGAGCTCCTCTACTCGTCCTTTTACTCGCAGCCTTGCCTGCACTAATAGTACTCCCTCTTTCGGCTGTGTTCTCCAGCATATCTGCAGCGACACTAGTTGCCTACGGATCCTACTGGGCGCTCCTTGTACTCTACACAGCGGCCTACCGCCTTTCACCCTTCCATCCTCTGGCGAAATATCCCGGGCCACTCCTTCCGCGTCTCTCGAAATGGATCATTGCACGGAAGTCTACAAGAGGAAGGACTTATTTATGGTACCACGCCTTGCATCAGCAATATGGGGATGTTGTGCGAGTCGGCAAGTATAGGTTATGGCGAATTATGCAGTGATGCTTACGATTCTCTGTTATGCAGGGCCCAATGAATTGTCCTTCGGCCATGCATCAGCCATCCCTGACATTCTGGGCAGAGCAGGCGCGACATCAGGCCTTCCCAAAGGACCTTGTACGTTTCCATATCGACGTGCCATTTGGATCTACATATTTCTCACACTGAGGCTCTACACACAGACTGGGCGCACCGCGACTATCCTGCGAATCTCATCGCAGAACGTACCCTGGCGCGCCACGCGGTCCTGCGCAAGGAGTGGAGTCGAGGGTTCACAACGCTGGCACTGAAGGATTATGAGCCGATGGTAATGGGGCGCGTGCGACAATTACTCGAGTCCCTCCAAGAGCGGTGTTCTCTCGGTGAGAAGGGGACCGTATTGGACATGGCGTCGTGGGCAAGCTACTTTGCGTAGGTTCCTATCGAGTTTAGATCCCTGAACGTCAGTGGCGCTGACGAATCTCAATCTTACCACAGGACGGATTTCATGGGAGATATCATGTAAGATTGATTCGCGGGCGCCCATTACAGATCCGCATTGACATATATGTCCAGGTTTGGAGGCGGCTTCGAGCTGATGGAACACGGAGGGGACAAGCATGGTCTTTGGGACCTCCTCGAATCAGGATTAGAGTATGTTCTTCTTCTTCCCAGCAGGTTGCAGATTGGCTACGGCATTCCTTCTTCACGGATAAATTAATTATGGCGCTTCTGTAGATCCCTGGCATTCCTATCTCACGTATCCTGGGCGACTCCATACCTCCGCCTAATTCCCGGCAGTGGTCAGAGCGTTGTCCGGTTCCGTTCCTTTGGCCGCCAAAAAGTTCACGAAAGGCTTCGCCTCGGCGCGAGGAGGAAAGATCTGTTCTACTACCTTGTTTGTACAATCTCTTTTGTCTGCATCTCTGTCGATTCTGATACCCATTTCCGTTAGAGCGGCGAAGACCAGACGGGCAGGGCTGCACGTCCCGCAGCTGAAGTCGCGAATGACGGCATCCTCGCGATAATCGCCGGCTCCGATACCACCGCAACGATTCTATCGGCACTGGTGTTCCACCTTCTTTCCAATCCCACCGCCTACGAGCGGCTGCAGGCGGAGGTCGATGCAGCATTCCCGCAAGGCGAGGAGCCGCATGATACGGCAAAGATGGCGGGCATGGAGTATCTAAATGCGTGCCTGTACGTGCCTTCTTCCCCTTCTAAGAGCCTGAGCATCGTCTGATGTGCTCCGGATGACAGTAATGAGGCACTCAGGCTGACACCGGCAATCCCGAATGGCTCGCCGCGTGGGGTTCCTCAGGGTGAAGGGCCGCAGATCATCAGCGGGCAGTAAGCACTAGTCCTCTTTCGATTTGCTCCATCTGACCACAAATTCTCAGCGTCGTGCCCGAGGGAACCCAGGTTTTCGTGCATACATGGACGGTTCACCGCGATCCCCGTAATTTTCCGCACCCGACGTCATACATCCCCGAGCGCTGGCTCTCCGCGGAGAACAATACCGCCGCNTTCATTCCGTTCTCGCACGGTCCCTCGAACTGCGTTGGCAAGAACCTCGCGCTGATGGAGATGCGCATGGTCGTGTGCGCGCTGCTGCAGCGCTTCGAACTGCTCCCGGCAGAGGGGTTTGAGCGGTGGGAGGATAGCCTGGAGGATTATTTCGTATTCAAGAAGAGTCCGCTGCCAGTGCGCTTTATACCACGGGGATGACGTTTACTGGATGCGTTGATTCAGCTCTGGTTTCGTAGACGCTATGTCCCGCATACCACACAGTTCTATATTAATGGTCCCTCTATGTACCACCCATATGATGATACATCTAGCTTCATTAACGCTGTCTGCATTCTAGCTAACCCAGTGACTGATGCCACTTTCATTTCAAAGGGACAATTACAACACACAGTATACACTTCTAGATTCTTCGGCCTGCGCATCATGCCGTCTTGCCCGCATCCTCCTTCAGCGACACAATCCGGTTCAAAACCAGATAATCGCCCTGCCTACGTCCAGGCTCCGTGCCCTCCGGCTCGTCCAGACTTGCCACCCGCGAGTCCTTGTCCAGCGCAAAGTACGCCACCCGGAGGCCCTGGAATCGCACGGACTCCAGCCCGACCAGCTGCTCGCTCGACACGTGCGCCTCCGCGTCAGGGTTGCC
>SFCI01000521.1:0-19900 GCA_004681135.1 Hericium alpestre | reverse complement strand
ATTTCCCTAGATTNTNCNNTTCGTCTGTACCGTACTGTACCTCCAATACAGGTCACTGCGCTGCTTGTCGCTCTCTGCTCTCTCACTCCCATCATCGCTGGTGACTTGGGTGGTTCTCTGCTGTCTACGACCGAGTCTTGACAATTGGCCCCTCTGCACTTGAATGTCTTGCAGTGGCACAAAGGCATGTTGTACTTCACATACCTCATCCCGCCCCATATTTAACCTGACTGGTGTACCCCAGAACGAGTATGCTTTGTTTTATTGTTACCAATATGAAATAAAGCACGGCATCCTCGCTTTGAAGCGAAATAGGAACAAGACCAACATGAAACCGAATGATTATGTTCCTTCATATGCATTTCCTCTTGGAGTTTGTTGCACTTGTTTCCTATTAAGCATCCTTCGCGACGCCGGCTAAATCCCTCCGCTCATCCAGATTCTTGCTCGACCTCGCCAAAGACTACTTTCAAACTGGCAGATGTGCCTACCTTTTTTCAATCCGCAGCCATTCCCCGTGCGGCTGACAGTCAACTCTCCACAGTACGTGAATCAGTACGCGAGCGCAGTGGGTGTCGGCACATGCGGCATATCAGAGGGCCCGCTTCATTCGGTGCTGATGGCGGCCTTCATCGTATAGGGCGCTAAGTTCTCAGAGCAGCCCATCATACCTCGTTCTCATCATGAGGTGTGCACAGACAAGCAAGCAAAGCAATTTTGCAAAGATGCTGATCAATCGCATGCGGGATGTCGCGGAGACAGCTCAAGGTGCATCGCGTGCCGTCGCCAAGCATGTGGTCATCTTGCTCCTGATCGAGCCGTTCCAGAACCTTACATCTGCCCGTCTACTCGCCATCTGTCCATATGCTGATGCTTTGGTGCAGAGCTGCCCGATGACTCGAGTGGTAAGCCACAATTGGTACTGTCGACGAATGGTGCTTACTCGCGGTGCAGGCTTCCGCAGGCTCTCGCTGCAGATCAACCATAAGTCCGTCATCTTGGGCATCCAAGGGTCCCGAGACACACGGAATGATATTCGTCTGGTGTATGGCGTGTGTGTCTCCGCTGATGGCATTACAGTTCTTGGTACAGCCACATCCATGAAGTCATCCATGGTAAGGTCTGACAGGTCGCTCACAGGGCTAGACCGCGCGGCGCACGTGCTGGCGTGCATCTCGCGACACATGTCGAACGTATGCTGGATACTGGGCAGCGAGTCCGGGAATTGTGATCGAGATCTTGCGCGGCGCCATGCAGTAACTGAAAGAGTAGTGGGAACAGTACCACCCCCATGTCAGCATGCCGTCGAATCTCGCGGCGAAGTGGGACTTCGTGTCAGTGGTCCCTGTGTCGGATCCCCATCTGTGGTGCATGCTGACGAAGTAAGTTTGCAGGTGCAAGCAACGCGACATACACATCACATGCATCTTTATGTTCAATGCACCCGATGACTTTGGCATCTGAAAACAACTCAGCAGAACACTCCAGTGGAGGAAGATCAACTAGCGCACCGAACAAAGTCAAAGCACTCCCGAAGAAGGGCTACAATATATCAAAAACCGTCCATTCCATGCTCACTCATGTTCAGCCAGAACTGTACAACGAAAAGCACTGCACAGCTCACCATAAAGAAGAATAGAAATAAATCCATTGAGCGACCGATATCAAACAGACGCCATTCGATTCTTTCACAGGCAGTCGACTTGCACTACATCTGGCGGGATCACACAAGATCATGCACACAGAGGTCGCAATCGCAGTCCAAGGGCATGATGACATGCACCAGGTCAATAGGGAGACTTGGGGTCACTCGGTGCACAAGAGCAGACGTGCATGAGTCTAGGCACAAGCAAGGTATATTGTGACTATGTGGTCCAGAGTGGTTCTGCGGGGAATAGCCTACATTGCTGCTAGGGGCTGATGGGATCGGGTTGAAGATGGCAGTGACTTATGCATCTGAAGAGGTGAGTAAGTGATATGTAAGGACAATGCGTATGGGAACCGTGTTGACCACCTCGTTAATAGTAAATGGCCGCTGGCATGCGGGTCGCTCGTGATGTACATGCTAATGTAACTGAGTATTAGAAAGGTGCCGTGGAATCGTGAGAGGGGAAGTAGAACACAAGAAAGATAAGCAAGAAATATAACCAAGGCAGAAATTGGACGGGAAGCTCTACTCGGCGCCGACCTGGGCCGTGCAATATTCGATGAAGTTTTTTTCTGTGGGCGCGGTGGCGAGTGGCCATTTCAACATAGCCAGTCAGCCGTGCGGATCGCGCTCTGCTATACCGCGCAACAGCTTGGATTGTGTGGTGCAGGATGCCCGCACAGTAATCGCCTTTGACCACCGTCAATTGCGCCCCATATCAGTGTCAGACCGGCGGCCCTTTCCCGCTCGGCATTTTGGGGCCACGCTTGAGCATCACGATTGGCGCAAAATGTGATGCAGCACAAAGTAGCGTGACCTTGAGACTGAGCATAGAAAAATGTCGGCGGGATAGACACATTCGAAAAGGTAGACGTACCAATTTATACTCGTGTCGAATGACCGTGTTGATAATGTGTTTTACTTCTTCTACCAAGAGGGTCATTACTGCCTCCCGCAAGGCAGCAAGAAACACCGTGGGCAAGGTGCGCCAGACGTTTAACTGTTTCCCGATGACGACGTTGACCTGGAGAAGAGCTAAACCTGGCATAAAGCAAACGCATAGACTGCTTCCACAGTAGTCATTGCGCTGCGGAAGGGATTCTGCCCAGCAGATGATGAAACCGGGCATTGCTTGGGAGCCAATTTGCTTCGAGTGCACCGGCTGCCTTGGCCATATCACTGCCCCGGGGTTGGCAGCAGCGGCATTTTCAAGTACACATTGAAAGCCTTTGGTCTGGGGACAGGAAGATTACTGACCGAGTTGGAGTGGAAGGGATGCAGGAACGTACACGGCTGAAGTTTCAAAGCAGTACAGAATCTACATAAAAACCGACAGACATGGTGCTAACAAGAATAGCAGGAGAAGTTGAAGAAAAAAATGGGTAGATTATGTTCGAGAGTGTTGGAAGAGTTGTAACTTGGGCGGTGCTTGCTGCAGTGGTTGAGCGGGTCGCCGCGAGCAAATGCACTGGCACGGGCATGAGCATTTGGGGCTGTTCTTGGCATACATAGCCAGCCCACATACCTGCTGTCACTCGTTCGCCCCTCCCAACCCTGCACCTACTGTCCCGTTCGCACCCTCCAGCGGTACCCTTAGCTGGAGATTTGTCGGACATGTTCGAAAGCTCAACAACCACCCTTGCACCATGTAAGGGTCCAGTCTCTCTACCCTTGCCTCTTCTGGGAGCTGACATGATTGCCTACGGTAGGCCACACACCAGTACATGACGTTGAAGCTTGCCGGACATGCGCCGGACGTCTCAAATGTGCAGAAGCTCATGCCGATGGTATTGACGACAGGCCGAGCTGCTCGCACAAGACATCCTATGAATTCTGCAGCCAAATGAGTTGATTTCGACTAATGACAATAATAAGTGAGGTCATCCGAGTCTTCGCTTAACAGTTTATCCTCTACTCAACCATGTCATCCACATCACCCATGTCGACCAGTATTCAAACACAAACGCACGGACAGCCTCATACTACCCTACATATTAAGTGTAAGAGGAATGAAGAGCCACTTGATGCACTAGGTAAGCAAGTTTCTAGCTTGCCTTTGTACTGAGCACTAATGCTTGCTTTCACAGTTGTCGAGTCGCGTATGAGGAGGGAGGGATCGTGAGGAGGTGTTAACTTGTTCAAATTTGCAGAGACTGTTGAATCGGGTGCTTGGGATGATGAGAGGAGCACTAGAGATCTCCAGATTTGTTGCCATGAATCGTGCTTTCGACCTTACTCAATTTTAACTGCCTTTGTAAGAGCGGTTATCGACCCTTGTGCGGGAACAACCACCCAGGACAGAACCACAACCTTCGGCAGCTGCACAGGCCCCTCCATTCTTAAAGGCAGATAGACAACACACGATTGTTTCTCATGAAGCTTCTTCATCGAGAACTCAGGCTCCGACAGCTCCGTACGTACTCGGTTCTCAGATACCTAGCTTGTCTCATATGGATCCCTGCATCAGACCGAAAGTAGTTTCTGCGAAGGATGTGGAGATCCAGAAGCCTGACTTCCAGATGTACCACACAGTACCTATGGCAGAGGCCCCCGTGCCTGCCATGGATCCCGAGGTGGCGAAATTCCTGCCCCTATTGCAAGAGTACTTGAAAAGTACGTCGTGTCAGCTTTCGAATGCAATCTATACGAGCTGACATTGTTTGTAGTCCACGACATAATGCCACCGTCAATCCCTTCAACAGCTTGTAATGCTGCGCAGGGCGGCCAGCCCATCGCTGTGCCCGTGCCACCACTGTCAAAGGACGACCTCGACTATGTGTGAGACGTGTTCTACCATCAAGTTGGACCATTGAGTGAGTATGACAAGGATATGAGCCATCATGGACCGGCCACTCGAAGCTTACCGCATGTTCGGCGAGAGCTGCGAGAACTGCGTGCAGTTGTGCGGTTCTGTGTGTGTTTCTCATAGGTGGCAAAGCTGATACGTTGCATAGACACCTACAATACGTCCTTTCGGGTGGATAAACGGTGTCGTTTCTCACCGTGACATTGGGACTCATGCACACGGCTTAGGTGAGGACTTGTTCATCATACCCGAGAGCTCAACCTCAACCACCCTCTCGCCTGCGCTTGATCTAGGAAACGCGATAATATTCTATCTTAGCACGCGCCTAACCTGCGGCGTTGTCAGAGTCATCGGCAACTCCGCGAGCATGTTCAGGGGCTAGGTGTACGGCGAGGCGGTGAGCACATTGGGTGGATGCATAGGTGCACGGCAGTATTGCGGGTACGTTTCCTTCTGTCCTCCCATTGGCACATCTTGTCTTGGTTAAATTCCCCGCGCCGACGCCCTCGTTCCTGCCACATGCTCCATCGCTTCCCTGCCGACTGCCTCCAGGTCCGACACCTCATGTGCTGCCACTGGGCGCATCACGCGTGATCTTGGATATCTGCACGACAGGACCCACATGTGAATACGACCCGCAGAAGTGGATAAGGCTGCTGGTGATGTCATCTGGATTGAATGGTGAGTAATTGTCTGCTTCGCGAACATGACAGGAATGGTCCTCACTGTGTCTTCGGGCCGCCGTTCGCACCGTGCATGCTGCAACTCTGTCAACCTTCATAACGACACTCCCGCACACGTCCTGTGTGTCTACCAGGTCCATCCATGCCTCACATGTCAAGAGCCAGCCACACATGCGCGTTACATATTGCGCCCGTCTGAGTGCATCTGAGTGCGTCTGAGACCTGCTGGAACCTGCTATTCCATCGTGCGATCCTTGCCTGATCTTGTCTTTGCTGTTAAGAGCTCGACGACTAAGAGATCCACTATGAGGTCCACTAGTAGTCCACTTAGGCGCTCACTCAGTGGGCCACTCGATACATAGTCAGAATTTGCCAAGAGCTTTGTTCCCGTTACATAGCCTTGCACTTATTCTCAATATGGCGAAGGGTATGGAAGCAGTCCAATGGCCATATATGTAATGGTCACTTAGCTAATGTCTTCTAATAGGTATGTTACGGACCCAGATTCTAGATTTGTTAAAGCGTAGTCTAGACTTGCATAGTCATTTCAGTACTGAAACTTTGTTATTGGCTATTGCGAGGTACCATATATGCGGTGAAATATGATAAATATGGTGGGTAATCATCAGTTGAATGTCCTCATGCCGATCTCACACTATTATAGCTCTTAGCTTAGTCTCAATTTGGATATGGATATGTCACTGCGGCCGAGGCTCCGACATAGGGATGCAATTACAAATCATTTGTAATGAATATGTCATCTTCACATATGGCCCGTTGTCTGCCGTGAATAGCAAATCACGCCTGATATGGGTTGATGCCGGGATATTGCGAAGTACTTCAAGCTTCGAGCCTAAGTCTTCAAGCTCTCTGGTGTATACACATATGTGTGTGTCTAGCCTGTGTTTCTGGACATGTGAAAAGCCCTTGGTTCTTGTCCTGTACATCCAACAAGTAATGGAGAGGCCCTGTGGTCACCAGGAGACTTCAGTACATCTCCTCGGAGAAAACCTACCACAAGGAGACATCTAATGCAGGTTATGTATCACATATCTTCTATTATAAGAAAGCCCAGATGGTTCAGTGGTAGGTGTGCGTGTTTCTGCTGTGATGCGCTGGATTTTCCGTGTTCGAGCCGTGTTCCCGCATTTTTATTTTATTTTGCTCATCCAAAGCTTGCGGCACACCGGGCGAACATGCAGTGTCATGCCGATGGCAGTGTGCCTGGGCGCCATGGATTGACGACGTCGAAAAATCTGATTGACGGTTAAACATAATCGGCCCGATTTCTCATTCTGCCCAATCTGAGTGTGCAATAGCGCAAATCACAAATATTTCGGGATTCGGGAAATGAAACTGCTGCCTGTGTAGGGTTAGGCGGCTCCACCATTCCATTCAAGATACCATTCCGGCGAGTGCGAAAACTCTCTAATGTCCGGCCCACTATTGAACTTGTGGGAATCATTTCAACGTGTATATGGAGTCGTGTATGATATCATACTGTACAACGTGGCTTCGATCTACACTGCCAGTCACAGCTTTTGTTTGGATCCCCAGAAGGTCGAACATCGATGCGTGAATCTCTCACCAGCAAAGGTTGGCACCAACGCGCCGTTTGCCACCGTCTGCCCCATCATGTCTCCCTCCAGCCCGAATTGCGCCTCTGCCACAACGCAGACAGCAGCTTGACGAAATCCCACGTGGGAAAGCCCTGCTCGACCACGTCCATCTCGATAAGGTACAGGAGCTTCACTGGAAGATCCACCATCCCCTTGAGATTCTCAGCGCTCTTGATACCGGTCGCGATGACGATGTCTGCGTGCGTCTCGTTGAGACCGAGATCCCGCAGGATTTTGATGGCTGCTTCGCGGGAGAGGGTTTTGTTGTTGGATACCTGCTGTGGCCAGGGTGGGTTAGGACTCGTGTGTATACATGGTAGTCCGCATCATCACTCACAGTTTGACCCCTTGCGGGAACCGGCACATTTTCGTTGTTGAGGTTGTGTGGGGCTTGAGCAGGAGCGACAGCTGTGGAAGAGCTGGAGCTACTCGAAGATGCTGCCGCGTTCGCGGAACGCGAGGTCGATGCGGCGGCCGGCTGGTATGTCAAGACACGACTCAGTGAGCGGGCTTGATAGGAGGAAACAAGTAATCAACGAGTGCTCACCTGGTTAGCTGGAATTCCAGAGGCCCGATGTTGATGGATAGCCCGCCTCATCTCCACAAGGTTGAAGAATACTGCCTTGGCCTTCTCTGAAGGCTTTCGAATCCGGCCGGACTGGCTGGGTCTGGACGCTCCTGGGGTTCCTCCGTCTCCGAGTCCCCTTCTGTTGCTGGATATAGGCGACGAGCAAGCAGCAAGCAAAAGAATGAAGTCTCACCTCCTTCGTTCGATTGACGCGCCCTCTTCTTGTTAGACCGAGATGTAGAATCGCCATGAGTAGCGCCCGCAACGCTCTCGTCGCGATCCGAATGCGTTGAGCGATCGCGTTTACGATCAGCTAGTAAGACTTAACATATTGTCGGCTTTTAGTGTGCGTGCAATGCGGTCGCCAAATAAGCAGAAGGACTGACCAGGATTCTCTGCTTTCAGTCCTCGGAGTCGTGCAGATTGCCTAAGAATAGCGGTTCCCTCCTTTTCTGGACTGTCCTCAGCTTGATCTGATTCATCGTCGTCGTCGTCATTACCAATATAAGGCAGATCGTTAGGGTCTACTGGCGTTGGAGACCAATTAGACACCGAGAGAACATCGGGATCCTCACACTCCTCCTTGACGTCGGCATTGTCGCCCTGAGGTTCAGGCGTGATCATATCGTCATCGATAATGGCCAGGCCGCCCTTTCTCCCGAGCAGGTAGTCTGCATCCTCGTCCAGGTTGTCTTGAGGACTGAACTTGTTGATGAGAACCCGACGGACAGTCTCCCTACAGCACGACATGTATTCTGCGATTTCTTTTCTTGACCTACCCTCCCGGGCTTGTTCCCGTATCAGCGCACGCTGCTCACGCGTGGTAAACCTGCCTCGATACAATAAACGTCAAGCTAAAGAGCAACAGGTAACTGACTCACTTGATCTTGGGTTTCATATCTGACACGGTGAACTACAACTGTTGCGAGTGCTGGAAGGTGAAAAAGTGAGATGGCATCCGCAAGATAGGCAACGAAGCAATACAAACAAGGTCCTTCACAGAAGGCATCGTGGGACGTGCTGAAGTCGCCGTCCCTTCGTCATTGGTGCATCTCTGGGATATTTTCAGTCAAAGACGAAGTTTGTCTGACACAAGCCTGAATCGCGCTGATCTGGTTGATTTGCCATTTCTAGTGATCGTCTGATACGAAAGTAAGAGATGGACTCACCACTGGAAGTGATGCCCGACCCACTATTGAAGTGGGAATCGCGTGTTTCTGTATACCGCCTACGTCGCGGCGACTGTCGTGCAGCCATTCAACATCCACCCTGGTGCCACTGGTAAATGCTCAGAAGCGTAGTCCAAGCCTCACCTCGAAATGGAGGAGAGCGGAGACAGGATACGTCCAACATGAGCTGGGACCCTGATCTGGCAGATTTCGACATGCATCCCGTTGGTCATTGGTGCATGGGTGATGGATGTTTAGAAGCACGGCCCGCGGCAGAGACGAAGGGCATCAGGCTGGAGATCTGAACGTCCCTCGATGGAAAAGAGATAACACTAGAAAGTTCAACACACTGGTCACTGTGATAGATGATGTGCAGTTTACTTGTGTAATAGACACTGCCGTCGTCGGTGACGGTGAGCGACGGTGTCGAGTCCAACAGCATAAGCGCCTACAAGCGCCTGCCCCGTTCGGCATTTCCCTCTACATCGTTGTTTTCACGGACTACACGGTACACCAGTATATACACCCGGGCCTCACCTTCACAGAGAAACAAATCAATCTAGTTAGCTTCCGACTCTGCAGTACGATGCACGCTATATAACGACAGCCCAGAGCCTAATTCATCTAGTCTCATTTAGTACGAATTCACAAGTTCTCGTCCGCGCGACCTCGCCGTGGTTCAGCTTTGGCACAGATTTAGAATCAACGCTCCTTCCGCCGACCTCACTGCTACTCAGCATCATGTCTCTGAAACTCCGTCTGTTGCTTTATTCTTGGTTCTCATTCCACTCGCGGCAAACTGACACGCTCGAAAGGCTCCGGCTGTGACTTCACAGCTTACTGACGCGACACCATATCATCAGCAAGACCACAGAATTCCGGGAAAACTCGGTCCGTCAAACCACAACAGAAGCTTGCGATAGCGATAAACGTGGACTGCACGGCTAGGCGGACAGGCTTTGCTGGGAGATGTATGATCTCTACGTCAGTGACTCTGATATTTGCGCTGCTCGACAGATGCTAACCGTAACCATCTTCCAAAGCAATATTCACAAACGCAGGCACGGTTTGTCGCGGTCCATATCACGGACGCTGCCGCATCCGCAGAAGTCCAGGTCGATGCAGCGGCTGACTGGTGCCAGTGCGGTAAGATCCGACTCAGTGAGCTAGGTATTGAAGATCAAACCTCATTCTACGTCATTCCAGGTGCACATATATCCCTCGTAGGCGCGCGATGGCTCCTCTAGAAGGCGACAATAAGCCTAGTCGAGCGCCCCCAGCCCGATTTGTTGAAACTTGACACTACGGAAAGTAAAAACCCATTGTCGAAGTGGACTGCAATGGACGTCGTTTGGATTCTCTTGAAGGCGACGAGGCGTTCATCTCGAGTCTCAAGCTGACTTAATTGGCATCTCAGCTAACTATATACGTCTCCCGGAACCACTCTTGTCCTATTTCTGCACTGGTGAGTATTGACTGTCGGAAGTCAAAGCCCTTCTTTGCGGCTGATTCACTATTCCCAGTGATGAGAAATCGTTAGTTCAGATAATAAACAACCCAGGGAACAAGTCTTCTACTCCGTGCTCATGTGAGCTGGGTGAAGGATCTACATCTTCTCTCTCATGGGGCAAACAAAACGTGCCTTGGCGAACCTCTCACGGTGTCTTTGGGTTGGAATTCATCACTGCGAGGCAGAGTGTAAGAAGGCTTGGAATTTGATTGCCTTTCGCTCCTCATTGCACTGAGCAACCAGCAACCCCACCATCATTCTCAGCCATGGCTCAGCCAACCAAGCGCATGCCCTACGGTGAGAACCTCTACCAATCCATGGACTGTGAGAGGCACAATCTCACGTTCTTCGTTTGGTAGTACGCCTCGGGACCTCGGGTCTCAAGGTATCCCGTATCATCCTGGGGTGTATGAGCTACGGGAGCCCTGAATGGCAGGCTTGGGTCCTCGGCGAAGAGGAGAGTTTCAGACACATTAAGGCTGCGTGTGTATCTTTTCTCGATAGTGCGGTCTTCGTTTGACCGTTGTTACGCAGGTATGACCTTGGAATACAGACATTTGACACGGCAAACGTGAGTTCGTCGACGCGTCTGGTTGTACAGTAGCTGACTGTATTCAGACCTACTCGAATGGACTGTCCGAAGTCATCCTCGGAAAGGCTATCAAAAAATATAACCTACCATGCGATGAGATCGTTGTTATGACCAAGGTATATGCCGTTAAAGACGCACCCACTTCATGATAGATAGAGTCATCGTTCCTACGCTTTTCAGCTCTGGTTCGCTGTCGGCCGTACTCCCAGCGAGGTAAACTGGTCTGGCGGAGACGATGAACGTGGCTATGTCAACCATCTGAGCTGCAAGCATATCTTCGAATCCGTCAAGCACAGCTTGGATCGGCTCCAGCTCGACTACTTCGACGTCCTACAATGTAGGTCGGTATGCGTTATTTCTTACTTCGAGCTGACGGAAATTATGCCAGGCCATCGCTTTGACCGTGACACGCCGATCGAGGAAACGGTCAGCAGCCATAATTTCTTTTTATCATCTCCATGCTCACTGGCATCTATCATTCTTGCGGTATAGATGCAAGCTTTGCACGACGTTGTTAAGGCTGGCTATGTGCGTTATATTGGGATGAGCTCCTGCCATGCCTGGCAATGTACGTTTCATACTGTCATTGCTGCGGAGTAGGACACTAATTCCACCTTCGTCTCCCCCTCCTCTGTCTAGTCCACGTCATGCAGAGTAAGCTATTTTGTTGGACCTGGCTTCGACATTCACTCATTAAGTGCGCAGACTACGCACAACCTAACGCCATTCATCTCGATGCAGAACCACTACAGTCTCTTGTACCGCGAGGAAGAGCGCGAGATGATGCCGACTCTCAAGGTAGTATCCTCATATTTCGCCCCATGCTCAGACACTCATGTCAAATGCTCATTCATATAGCATTTTGGTGTTGGCTCGATTCCCTGGTCTCCGTTGGCCTGTGGGATCCTTACTCGGCCTTACGGTGAAGAAACGATCCGGGCTAACACCGATGGGTCAGTACTGTGTTTAGCGAGCCAGATTAGCCAAGACTAATGATCGCCTTCAGGTTTGCTCAGGGATACGGTGGCGTCGGCACAAAGGAAATCGTCGCTCGGTGAGCAGCTTTGCGGAATCAGCACCTCACCTCGCCTGATTGTTATCGCAGTGTCGAAGTGCTGGCCAAGAAGAAGGGCGTCAGCATGGCGCAGACTGCTCTCGCCTGCATGTTGACGAAAGATGTGGTCTCTGCGCCCATCATCGGCACGACCTCTCTGGAGAAGCTGCAGGACCTCGTAAAAGCTCTGGATGTGAAGTTGACTGAAGACGAGGTCGAACCTCTGGAGGAGCCGTACACACCGCGCAGTATTTTCGGTCATATGTGAAGTACTATCTCGTTCTCGGCGTGTAGCAAGCGTGGAGATCGAACCGATGGTGATGACCCACTTTATGTTATACTTTCTCGTCGCTCTGCATGTATTGGCCCGCGCACTTCTAACAGGTTTACGCAAGCAGAGCAAGCAGTTAACAAACACGAGTGTTTTCGTCCATGTACTGCCATATTCGATGTCCGCGCCCGCGAAATATTGAAATTTCGACATCACTGTGAGCTTGCGATCGAGAAAAGCCGAATTTAGACTTGCACAACGACTGATTAGTACCTAAACGTCCTTCCAACTACTGAGTCCGTGTGATATCGATGTGAGGCGTGCGGTGATTAATCTACAGAGTGCGTTGAAAGCCCGTGCTAATGTATGCGTAAGGTAAGTACCACTCGTTGCATTCTCTGGTATCGTCTATGATAAGGACCCTCCAAGGCGTAACACACTACCCTCTCCTCGGGACATCTGGCGCGTACTTAGACTTCGCTCGCAAGATCGGCCCGTACCTAGATTATCCCGTCAATCTAATGTTTATCGAGACGGGGGGAGGGATACATACTTTGTGAATATAAATGGTATCGGTACCATGAGCGTCGCGATACAACCGAGTAGAGTCGAGGCCCATCTCGGATTCATACCCACGAACATTTGATGCGCGAAGAGCTAGCCAGGAACGAGGTTAGCGTGCGTTGCTCGATGGTCTGCCTATGATGACCTACGGGGAATACCGCGCTGAAGATGCTTCGGATGACGGTCATAGACGCGAGAGCCGATGCAGCCGCAAAAAGATAGGTGTCGATCAAGTAGTTGAACAGAGACAACTGTCCAAGTGTCAATGAAGCTGGGACGTCGATATCACCCGAGGATACGTACGAAAATGTAGAAGATCCCCATGCCCATCAATCCACCTGCCATTAAAGGAGACCAGAACGATATTGAGGCATATGACGTCCACCCAAACCAGAAGAACGAGATTGCGAAGATCGGACCACCAAGCTTTGTAACTTCTAAGCGCGCTTCGGGAGGCACGAGGCTTGGTGCATGCTGCTCAACATAGCGCTCATATCGAGGCTCGAAGTAGAGGAGATACTGAGATGGGATTTATGTTAGATCAAGGAAGACAGATGGATCATATGTTCGGAAAGCTCACAACTATGACACCGATACCACCGCCAATCGACACCGGAAGGAACATCAGCCCAGAGACACCTTAAGACGGGTCAGGCGGGTTCGCTATATCAAGAATTATGCATTTGCATACCAGGATTCATATGATGCCCCTCGCTGAAGACAACAGGGTATGCCTCGAACAGTAGATACATGCATCCGGAAAGGAACTGCACGTCAACTAGCATTAGCGAAGAGGTCCCGAGGGAAGAAAGAAATGTCACATACACTGATGTAGAGCGTGCAGAACATCAGCATCGGCTCTAGGAACAACATCTTGAAGGGCTTCGCGACCACATTCATGATGCTCTCTCGCAGCGTGAAGTCTTGTAGTTCAAGCTGGGCATAATAGCGGTCATCGCCGGTATCCTTGCGAAGCTCCTTCGCCCTATTGACCAAAAGGATTGGGCCATATGTCTCGGGAAGAGTGAGAACTACCATGGCCAGGCATGCGCCAGCCTAAGTCCTCCGTCAGCTGGACAAAGAAATCGTACATGTCCGGGTCACGACTCACAAAGATGGTTAAGACCCAGAACACCCATCTCCACGACACGCCGGCTACGATAATCCATCCCGCAACCGTGGGACCGAGAGCAGGCCCCGCGAAAGGAGCGATAGCGAAGAGCACCATGGCTTTACCACGGGTCTTTGCATCCCATATGTCGCCAACGACGCCACTGATATACCCTGCATCAGCTGCCAATTGGTAAGGCGAAATCAAAGAGAGGCTCACCCGCTGTTCGTGAGTGGAGCGGCGGCAAAGGTGCCGCCTAGGAAGCGGAAAATGAGAATGGACGCAGTGTTCTTCGACAGCGCGCAGCCCACTTGGAAGCCCTGAATGCAGCAACAAACCTCGTTAGCTTCAAACATTCGGAGTAGATGGCGAGGTACGTTACCGTATAGATAACGAAAGTCCAGATGAACACGGGTCTCCGACCAATCTAAAGCCTAATTAGCAACGATTTCGCGCCATAATCGGAGACTCTCGTACCTGCTCAGACAGTGGACCCCACAGGATAGGACCGACACAATATCCAGCGATGAACAGGGAGACCGTAAGGACTGCAACCTCTTGACCGAACCCAAAATACTCCATCATCACAGGTAGAGCATTTGAAGGCGCAGAACTTGCGAATGTCCTGGTGAGATTCCAAATCAGCCCCGCAAATCCCAGAAACAACAATACAACACTCACGCGTTGAGAACCAAGATACCACTCGCAGCCGTCAGATACCAACGATATAGCCCACTCCAGTTCTGTGATGATATGGTCAATGCGAAAGTCTGCATGGGCGATACCAGACTTACTTTTGGGTTCTCTTTGTCATCGGGAGGGAACGTCACGAGAAATGGGTCTTCGACGTCGCCCACACGGGAAACGGTAAGCACCTTCTCATCTTTGATCTCCTGGTCGTCGCGGGAATGCTCCTCGATGACGTCGAGGTATAGCTTGCGGGCTCAGAGGTGGACATACCTGCAGCCTGAACGAAAGAGAGGAACTCGACGGGGAAGGTGGGCTCTAACGAAGGTGGTCCGTTGCTATATATATTGGCTAAAGAAGTCGAGTAAGCGAGTTTGGAGCTCAGAGCCCATGGCTTCACGAGACAGCGCTTGCATCATCATATTCAGCTCTATCCACAGCTTTCAGGGCCCCGCTCAAGGACGGCAAGCTTCGATCGGCAATATATTGCTGTGAGAGAAGAAGGAAAAGGGCGCCTTGGCTCCGGATGATCATCCAGCAAAAACGTCGCCGGGAAGTTGTTTGACTTATGAGGTATATCGTTGCACTGAAACGCTAATCAGCCTCCGTTCTCGTGTTGATAACAGCCATTCGAACCTGTTCGCTGAGTTTCAATGCAATTTCTGTACAGTGGTGCATCGCAACGGTAAGTTCGACGCGGATGAGGGCCAATATGAACGACTCAGACGCACCGCGTCAGACTTTGTCAATAGCGCTTACAAATACAAAACGGTAGGTCGAGTCGGAGCAGTGATCCATTGGCCTGCCCACCGCATTGGTTCGGGGCCCGAGAACGGAGCTCTATCCTGGATCACTACTGCACGCGAATGAAACGATTGTCCGTTGTTTCTGGATGACCAACCTTGCCGAACAGCATAAGTAACAACTCGGCGAGCTGCATAATGCGCACCTTTCGGGCGTCTACTGATAAGTATGGGCTTTCATCAAGGTCCCGGCCATTGCGAGTCCATTGCGACATCGGTCGGTAATACTACGTCGTTATGTTACAAAATCTGACCAAAAAAAGTGAGCATTCGCAGTTAGATACGGTCCCCCGACAAGCTTACGTTGAGGCTGTTGAAAAGCCAGCCGCATCGTGTCGCCCGATTCGCCCGATGAAAACATAGCTCGACACCACTGACGTGCAGTGTTGGAGATGCATGGCTCCTTTTCGTTGAAATGACGAGAACGTGAGCAGCATGAGCACAAGTCTGAGATCTGAGCCCTGAGCCGGCGGGATAATTTCATCATTTTCATGCTTACACAGATGGGAACGTGCGTTAGAAGGGTTGGCATTGCCTCTTAGATCTCTGCTGAACAGATGAAGCGACGGATATCGACGCGTCGACATCGTGCCGCTCCCCAGCATGCTTGCAGCACGACAGTGATAGCTGCAACTCATGCAAGTACTGCGCAATACGCTAGCATCTTCAATGTAAGAAGGATCAGAGTTTCAACGGAGTCAAGGCAAGGCTAACGGAAAACACGCACCATAGCGATTAACTCAACATACATAACCAACCACCTATCGTCGGCAGGAGTCATATTGTTAACAGCAGATGGAAAAATCTCGGATGAAGATGAAGTCGAGCATTTGCAGGTGGACGCCGTTAAGTGCAACTTGGTGGCTGGGAACTGCGGTGACATCTTCCGTCACAATCAACGAGTCCGAGGAGGCGTGCAAGTTCTAACCTCTCCCATTCCCATATCCCGACTCATTCGCACACAGTCCGCGCACAAAAAATAGTTAACGTATCCGGACTCGCCTTCTGCGCCTCCCGTTGCTCCGTCTGCGACCGAGAAATGTACGAGGAAGCGGTATCAGTGCCTTGTAAGGAAGGCACGTGTCCGCCAGGCCCCACAGAGAAGGACGCTGGGCTTTCCCATCGCAGGACTATCTCCCAGCATGATGAATATACGCCCAGCAGCGCTTGCTGCATACCCTCACCCCCGCCATGCCTTCCAGCTTCCTCGTCAGGCTCGCTGCGGTGAGCCTTGTATGCGCGTTGGCGGTGGCCGCGGACGTCAAGACGCTGAAGTCTCTGGTCGAGGAATGCCGTTTCTCCATCAATGATTACCGATTCGACTTATGTCCGCTGTTTGAGAGCGCTGAGGCGCTCAAGCAGATTATCACCTCCCAGGCGGTGACTCCGCCAACGGTGACAAAGATTGTTTACCAGTTGAGTCTGAACGGCCCGCTGTCGAGGTCAGAGAAATTGCCAGACCATGAGCAGGTACGTATTGCACCCCTCGAGACCGGAGGTATCAGTCTGAAATTCTGCAGTGTCCTGACGGCACTTGGTTCTGTATGACCAGTGAGTTGGAGGTCAGAATCTGGCACGTTTGGGGACGCTCATGAGCTCTGGTTTGCAAGCCATCAATCGCCGTACAGAGCCGTACGAATCAGAAGACCCAAGGATCCTACAGGTTGTGCCGATCGTTTTCGATGCGCCGGACTCATCTGCTGCAAGCAGTGAGGGATTCGGGGTAGTTGCAGGGCTGGGCAAGTCGGATGGCAAGACACATCGTTCGTATACCACCCTACGCAGATCTCACGCAGATACTTATGCGACCCATTTCATAGCTACTCTGCTGGTCCGTCTGACGGGCGGGCAATATGTGAACAAGCCGCAGCGCGCGCTTCTCGTCTTCCGTTGCAACCACAAATCCGAGGAGGTATGTGGGTGGCTGTTCTTTTGGGTTCGGGATCTGCGAGAAGCGCTGGAGGTGACAATGTATATGGGAGCCTGTTCCCTGGTCGCTCCTACTTCCTCATTTTGCGGCTCCGTTCTCATGTTGTGTCGATCGCTAACGATGTTCACAGCCAACGCAACCTACATACTCCTGGTCATGGAACGGGACTCACGCTTTCGATTGGACCACAAAATACGCCTGCGGGCATGCGCGTGGCGCCGATACAGCACCCGGGTCACCGCACGATCCCGGTATTCCTCCGGGCGAGGATCAGGACCTCATTGGAACCCTACCCGAGCGCCACTGGATCACTAAGCACTCGCTGACGACGATCCTTCTCTGTGCTGCGTGAGCCTCGTCTTCCGGAATAAGT
This sequence comes from Hericium alpestre, assembly GCA_004681135.1. Lineage (NCBI taxonomy): Eukaryota > Fungi > Basidiomycota > Agaricomycetes > Russulales > Hericiaceae > Hericium > Hericium alpestre. Next base: position 2,512 of record SFCI01000521.1, on the reverse strand, counting down.
AGAGCAAAACATGAAGCTAATATCGTCTGACACAGAGCCGTCATGTTCGGGCTGGGATATGTGATACTCCATCCACCACAACCCTTGCGTCGGCGCATCGCACCTGCGGTCCGGCGTTTCCGGCGCTCACGCTTCAGCAGCACTATCGGGGAGAGCAAGCTCTTTCGCTGGGCCCAGGAGGACCTTGCAGGTTTAGACGAAGAAGACGAGATGGTCAACGGACGCGGAAGTTCAGACGCCGAGGATTGGGATGAGCAGATACCACTTAAGCCCAGCCCGAAGGGCAGTAAGATCACAAACTATGGCACGGCGCCGCGAGACCCATTTGAGATGTCTTGAGTGTAATTTAGTGAAACGCTGTAGATTAGCTTGTTATGCGGTTTTGTACGCTTCCTGTACCTATCTGGATATAGCATAGACGTCCTGTACAAAACATTATGATTCATTGCTAGCCCCATGCTGCGGTCGTACTATCACGATGAAGGCTCGTGAGCATTGAACGCAATTGGGAAGATAGACGTAACACGCACCTATAATTTACAATCAAATGGCCTTCAGTTGCGAACGACTATCGTATGAGATGGAAGCACGCATGACTTCAGTAGAACAGAACTGTAAAGATATTGAGATACGTACCTTATACAGGTTCGCGACAGTGTCATCCGGAGCGGGCGAGAAAGCCAAGTTGATGTAGGTGAACTGCTCTCCAATCTCCAATTAGATTTGAACAGGCGTGACAGAGGTAGATACGCACCAGTGGTTCACTAGACTTCCATCCCAACTCCTTCCTGAGGAACTGTATGACGGCCTGAAAGCGGTTCGAGATCGTGACTTTGAAGAAGTTCTGTTTCATGATTGGTGCATTTCCGACCGCCTTGAACCGCACAACGACTGGTTGCCAGACAAGCATATCAGCATCCCATCAGATAGAATGGATTCGGGGTGCACCTTTCGAAGAGTCCTTCTTCTTGTACGACTCCAATGCCTCCAGCCCCTCAGCAATGTTGTCCGCCGCTCCGGCAGATAGCGGCGGGATATGTAAATCCGGATTGCTCATCGCCATCCAGAAGTGTCACAGGCCGGTCAATTGCAGAGATAAACCTCTGGAGATTGGTTAGTTTCTGGAACTAGCAGAGTGTGTTCGGGTCATACTCACCTTACGCGTTGACCAGCAGGACGAGGAGGACATGCACTGTCTACAGCTCGGCAGACGCCGAACGCGTTTCCTAGTACAAACACACCACAATAGCCTCGACGTCGACCATTTGTTCGGTTAAATTGTTCCTCATATTCTACATCGTTTTTCTCACTTCCTGCAAGTCTTTATGCGTTGTGGCAATAAAAACTGTCTGTCATATTCGTTGTGTCTTCGTTACACACTTCCGGGCCTGAAATGGTCTAATCGCACCATAACTTCAGGAGCAAGGCCCATCCGAAGCGCCTCCGCCGGGCATTTCGCCTCATGTTTTTTTATTCTGACGGGAACGTGTGTCCAATTTTCGCTCTGCAATCATGTCTCCTTTGTCGGATCTGACACGTATCACACAGACGGACGAGCTTTACGGCAGCCCTCCGACGATGCTATCAGGACACACACTGGGACCTACGGATACCGAAGCCGATATCATCGTATCTCGATCCCACAAGGACACGGAACCCTTACGTTTTCTGATGCAGATCGGGCGCTCCTCAGTACTTGTGCCGAGGTAGTGATGCCAATAATGCCACCCGGACCTTTGGACCTTCCTTGCTCTGGTGAAAGGACAGTGCCACATTGGTGAAATTTAAAGTTCTCGGCAATTGCTTCTTGAGAAGCCCTGCAGGTCCCATTTCTGCGGAACTCACCGTGAGTTGACAGTCAGTGATTTGCCTTGCAATCTCGGAAATACCTCTGATATTTTAGCCTTCTACATTCAGACATCTCCTACCTACCGGGGTGGCCTCCCATCACGACGTGGACGCTACAGCCTCAACAAATCAATAATTTCCCAGCCGCAGCCGAACTAAGCCATTCCCATGGCTCGTTTTCGGATGAATATATTGTCTGCCGTCGGTCATGTGTGTTTTCTTCCACTTCTCGATCTGCAATACGCAAGGCATGCCCCGCATTATCCACATCTATTATATGATTCTCCAGGAACTCCGCCGGCCCCTGACGACTTCTTGTGGCACAACGACCATCTAGATCTCTACGAAGCCAGAGGTTCCGTCTCAGGAGTACCACGTTGAATACAACTGTCACCCGACTAAAAGCACCTTCCTTCGAGTCCCGTCCGATTCCGGGCGGTGCTAGTAATTACGCGCAGATAGGAAAACATCCACTTACACGGCCGTGATAAAGGTGCGTACGACCAAGTGCAAAGATCGGGCACGACGCAGAAAGACTCAATCGAAGGTATCAGGATTGTCGCGCGGCTCTCCATGTAACTTGGCTCGATCTCTCCCGGTTACTTGGCGCTTTAATTTCTGCTGTTCCTCATCCGACGAACCCTCCGTAGCCGATGTCTTCTGG
>SFCI01000520.1:0-17683 GCA_004681135.1 Hericium alpestre | reverse complement strand
ATNNGCGANNNNTACGCGAACCTGAAACTGANNTCGAGGTCTATACAGGTCCANTGCTNNATNGGTCCATGGACCACCCCCNGACCATCGCNTCCTCCCTCCAAAANTTCGAAACNGGCAGNNCTCNAAANATNTNATGGCGACTTCCTNGACNAGNCCGGCGTGNAGACAGCTCGTGCTGGATGCTGGNCCCCTGNTATCCCTATCTCCNCTTCGAGGCCTGGCAGAAACNTATGTNACAGTTCCACAAGTTCTCGACGAGTTGAAGGACAAGCGGGCGAGAGAGCACTTCGAGAAATTAGGTCTCTCGGCAGGCGTGNAGATTAANATACAATCGCCGGATGCTGCCTCGCTCGCACATGGTGAGTCCAGACATCTATGCTGNAGGCCCATTCTCATCGTCCGAGTAAATCAGTGATCCAGGTTGCGAAGAAAACCGGAGATTACTCCGTCCTCTCGCATCCTGATTTATGTGTCATCGCCCTCACATATGCATTGGACCAGCAACATAAAAAGCAGCTAGCTGCTCGTCAAACACAGGTTAGAACATCTTTCATGATCTATGGACTGGAGACCGAAGATTGATTGACAGCCCTCACCGAACGATGCTCCCGTCGGTCCAGGAGGCGGCAAAACTCCCAATGTAGTAGATGAAACACCACGACCGAAGTCTATCGAAGAACAGCAGGTGGACAACCAAGACGTGGAGGATGCATCAGAAGAGGAAGAGGCAGTGGAGGATGCTGAAGGTGCGGGACCGAATGGAGGCGATGAAGAAGACGAGGCCGACACGGAGGAGCGGGAACCGCTCGACGTCGAACTTCAGCCCATTGACGCTAAAGCAAACGATGCCGAACCACCAAGTGCAGCTGATTCTCCGAACGAGGCCGCATCCTTGCCACCCGCGGCCGGCCCCGTCTACGATGATCCTTCCGATGAAGACGATGGAGAAGGAGAATGGATCACACCGTCAAACGTTGCTCTCCACAAATCCCAAGCCCTCGGCCTCACTCCTGCTGCATCATCATCAAGAAAGGGCAAACTGCAGGAAACGATTCCCGTGGGCTGCATGACGGCCGATTTTGCGATGCAGAACGTTCTGCTGCAGATGAACCTGAGTCTTGTAGGAGTAGAGGGAAAGAAGATCGAGAGAGTGAAGACATGGGTATTGCGTTGTCATGCATGCTTCAAGTGAGCGTTCTTTACATATTCTAGACCAATAGGACGAAACTGATCTCTCTGCCCCCCCTTCAGGATATGCAAGGATAACTCCAAGAAGTTCTGTCCTTCATGTGGCAACCCGACTTTACTGCGCACATCCGTCACNATATCCTCTCCCAGTGCATCATCTGATGCCCCCACGATGCAAGTACACCTCAAAAAGAACTTCCAATACAAAACTCGCGGTACNATCTATTCAATTCCGTCGCCCAAACACGGATCTGCGAAGACCGGCGCCGGCGAAGGGCTGATCCTGCGCGAGGACCAGACGGAGTACATGCGGCGCACAGAAGCGTGCAGATACGAAGCGCCAGCGCGACGAGAAGAAGATGCTGAGTGGTGCGTTGAGCAGCAGCGATGGCGCGCTCAATGTGGGGAACTGGATGGACCCGGATTGGATACCCGATATTATCAGTGCTGGGGCGAGCGGGAAAGGACGNAACATGAAGCGGGGAGACGACATGCCGACCATNGGATATGGCCGAAAGAATCCTAACGAGCGAAAGCGGCACAAGTAGTNGCTCTTNCNTNTCACCTCACCTAAGTAGCTGATAGAATNGATCTCCCACGTCNCATGTAGCATACNCCTNGCTAATGTACCAGTGTATCAGGNCGATGATGTANNGCATTGTTGTACATTGCCTCCNCCNTTNTGGGATCTAACTCAAGCTCCTGTTCATGAAGCGTCTCTTTTGGAAACACATCCACCACTTGCTCGGCTTNNCGGTCCCATCTGCGTACAGCCGCTCGACCAGCCGTGCGGCCAGCTCCTGGCGGACCTGCGCCAGGTACTGACGGAGGTACTCTGGCGGCANTNACCTCTTCANCGGAACGGACGAACGAGAAAGCGAAAGCNACTCACCCGCATCNGCGCGGTTGCCTGGCGGCGCGTAGTGCGCGTTCAGGGGGAAGTTGGCATCTCCCGGAATTGGGAAGTTGTCCACGGCGAGGGTGTTCAGANTCTTCGACGCCTCGAGCTGGTTCGGGGGCGTTCGTGCGCTCCCGAGCTTGGCGAGGCAGTCGGAGATGAAGAGGATGAGGATGATGAGCAGGCGGTCAGCCGGGCCCTTGATCTCGAAGTTGCGGAAGAGAGAGTTGGCNCGGAAGAGATCAANGGTTTCGTCGAGGATGTCCCATTGGTTGGGATCCACTGAGATATNNTGAGCGCGTTNNNCGAGAGTTCTGAGAATACGATCACGCACCTGTCGTGGGCGCAGGTCCACGAATCTTGGTCCTTACGGGGAAGACACCGAGGTTTCCGACAAGACGAACNTCTGGNTCTTCNTTNAAAGACGAATGATATGCCTTTCGAAAGGATAATGATGTCANNAGGATACAGTAAGANGCTTGTAGAAATACTTACGGGCATTATTGGAGTCGATAGTAACAGACAAGNTGGTCGTAAANGGGCGTAAACAACGCGGGGCTGTGATGCGTTTCCTTTTTCAGATGTAGCANAGTTGGTGTCGTTCGAATTCCGAGTTGGTCCCGAGTCTTGTCTCCTTTGAACGTCCACCACCACCCTCGTAAAGGNTCTCAAGAAGATGCCTGATACCCCCGTGCGATTGAATGACGATGTCTCGCTGTCGTCGGTACGATCTGTCCAGCCCGAGCCGGACACGCTTGCCAGTACGCTATATTCTCGTATTTGTTTGGNAGCACCCCGTTGAAATACANATTTCATCCNTAGANCTCGTGAAACGCCTACGCACTCTGACTCTCACACTTCTCCCAGTAGAGGTGTCGCCAGATGTGATCAATGACCCCACGAGCAGGTGTATTACGCCACAGGTCGTTTCTGCCTATGTCGCTGCTGCGGGCGACTTCGTTGAAGCTGTAAGCAGTGCGAGAAATACAATCTCCTCATTCACATTCTAGATGGACCGTCCTTATACATCTCACTTACTTCTAGCTTCCGTATTGTCTTCTGCGCGCCAGTCATGAGTTTATTATCGACGCGAACCGCAATGCGGCAGACTACGGAGAAAATCTTGGTCGAGGTAATAATCATCTCGATCATATATCTCGTGAGACTCATAAACTTTCTAGCTGTCGCTTGTGAAATGCTGGCCCGTAGGATTGTCCACCAGACCCCAAGAGACCGACTGTCGACTATCCTGTCGACGCGCTACCGATATCGCCAACCTGACGGCGACATTGAATACGCCAGTGCATTGGAAATGGCAATCGACTCACACTGGCATGGCTATTTAACTCTCGAGCTTCGGCAGGACTCATGTGTTCTCCCAACAGTACTGTCTTTCTCTCGTCGAGCGAGTGCCAAGATGGTAAAATGTTGAACTATATGCGCTTGCTACCTTCAATTGACATATGCTAGTTGTAAACTGCATCTGGAATGGACAGCTGGTCCAGAAGGACAATGAGAACCACGACATCGATTGTACGTCTTGCTTGAAATTCGTCAACTGGCTTTTAGCAGATAGAATTACTGTTAGATGTCTATTTTGACGACCTTCACGAACCCACCTTCTGGGGACATTTGAACCCATCGCGTCTGGCTGTGCCTCGGTTCGTACCCACTCTTGATTGTTCTGTGTCCTCGGACGAGCTGACAACCATTTCAGTTATCAAAATGCTCTCCGTATATTCATTTGGCTGCTATTTCTTATTGTCTACTCCCAGGCCGGTGAGTAGCCGTCGTTTCAGGCCATGCATCTCAATAACACGTGAAGTGAACAGTTCGAGAGCCGCTTGACCGAATGGATCGCGCCCATCGACATTTTGACCCATGGGAGGTCATGCTCTACGTCATGTCCCTTTCGTTTTCATGCGAAGGTCGGTACTGTAGCTTGTGAAATAATATGGCTAAACCGCTAAATGTGCTCTAACAGACATACATAAGGTCCAAGTTTGAACTGCATATATGCTGACGGCCTCTCATACATTTTCCAATAGATATGGAAACTCCTCCGATTTACTACTTATCGAGCGTTTGGGTTCTGGAACATCATCGCCCTCCTCACCGATGCATTATTTATGGCTGCATTTATTCTGAGGATGAGCGGGCTGGCATCCCATGGACAACGAGCCGATACCTTGCGGCTCAGAGGATTCCAAGTCTTAAGTTATGCAGCGCCTTTTATCTGGTGAGTAAAACCACGAATTGGTTTTGTTGTGATATATGTTTACCCTCCCCCGACGCGACAGGATGAGTGAGTCGGCATATGACAATCCCTCGTGATGAGCGCGACTAAATTGGGTTGCAGAATTGGTGACTGTGTTCGACGGCTATAAGTGGGTTATGTCAATATTTTTACCAGGCTTCAGCTCATATACACCCCCAGGTATATTGGCACCATGCAGATTTGCATTGCTCGGATGCTTCGGGAATCGGGAATCTTCTTTGCTGTGCGTATTGTGCGGCGGGGTTTTTTTTGCACGCTGTTTGACGATACCTAGCTGCTCTCGGTATTGGGTGTGGGCTTCCTCCAAGGTTTGTACGCGCTTGACGCGGCAGATGGCCAAGTTGAATCCACGAGCGAGGTGCGTTTCGCAGCTTATGAATCTTGCGTCTGGTCCCGGACCCATCGGATATTCTCACTTCGTAGGTGATGAACGTAATGGTTCAAGCCCTGCTACAGTGCGCTTCTCATTGCATCCGTATTGCATGTTACTTATTTCAATGACAGATCGCCGAACTATGACAAGTTTGCCCCATTGTACGTGTCCACCATGAACAATATCGCGGTTTGACTCATATGACCATCAACAGGCCGGCCAGTTTAATTCTCTATTACTTGTATGTTATCCAATGGCCAGTTTCATCCCTCAACTAACGCCATGGTCAGGTGGAACGTCGTCACGGCAATTATACTTCTCAACGTCCTCATTTCCCTCTTCGCTTCCGCCTACTCCGAAGTCAGTGCTTTCCTATGGTCTATTATATCTTTCATCATAATCGTAACGCATTCAGGTCGTCGATGATGCGGAAGCGGAGTATCTGGCTTTCTTCGCTGGGAAGACGGTCGGCATGATCAGAGCGCCGGATTCCTTTGTTTACCCCGCGCCGTTCAACTTAATTGAGATCTTCTTTATGGTGCCTTTCGAGTGAGTATTTATCCCAAGTACGCGTTGTGCATGGCGCTGATCCATCGTATTATAGGCCCATTCTCAGCTCTGCAGCATATACGAAGGTAAGCTACAGGTAGCTATGGCTATCTGTATCATGACTGATCGGCTGTAAAGTTCAACCGCGCCGTCATGGTCGTGGTCTTTTTCGTACCGCTCACAATGATCGCTTTCTACGAATCCACCAGCGGCAAGCACAGATACAGATGGATGGACGAACTGTTGACCAATGGAGTGCCCGAGGATGACGAAAGTCCGGCTGCGAAGGATCCTGATGTCGATGGTCAGGACGCGGAGAGGGGACTCACCATCAGTAGGGTGCCATTCTCGGAGCTGGTCAAGGCCTTCCCTAACATGCAGCAGGTAAGCTGAGATGTTCGCTTTGATGTGCATCGCGTGCTCATCAGAAAATCTAGTCGAGCGAGGCGAACATTGTCAGCGAGATACATGAGGTGAAGGCGAAGTTGGATGTGCTCATGCAGAAACTGGAAGCCAAGCAATCCTAGTCGAGGTACCCGACTGCAGCGGGCATGAAAGCATACACCGGAATACGGCCAAACCTATGGAACCCATTCAATTGATCGTACATATTCGAACAATAATATTTTACAGTGCACAAGTGGTTTTGAAATTTGAGGGCGATGGTGAGAAAGCAGCTAGAACCCGTCGAACTGTGGTTCCGCGGGTGCAGCCTCGCGAGTGATGTGCGTAAGTACGCCCATCGCACGGACGAAGAAGGGTCGGATCTCGTTGATCTCCATGGAACAGAGATTCGCCAACTAATCAACCATTCAGAAGGATATTGGACATAGAAAAGAGGGTGCTCACACTCAGCTCGTTATGATCGATCATTTGGAGACCCTCCCTGCTCTTCGCCTGCCTGGCCTGGCGTATGTCTTTGAGGAGATACCGGATTTTGTCGGGATTTTCGACATCATCAGGTGCTCTGTAGCCGGCGTAAAATAGGCATCGAAACGTGTGTTTTTTTGACTCACATATCCAAGATGATTTTCGCAACCTCCGCAAAGCGAAACGGAAGCTGGCTGAACTCTGCTTTGGACGTTTCCAACGCTAGGCGCTCTTGCAAAAAGTCTTTGCGGGCACATGAGAGTCAGTCTGGATGCGAGCCAAAGCATGCTCACCAACGCTTAACCAAGATGGAGGCACGATATGGCACTTCTTTTTCAGTTTGAGGTTTGTGGCCATCCATATTGGCACTTTGGCTTTTGTGGGGGGACGCAGCGGGCCATACGGGCCCTGCAGAAGCAATGGCTTGTATCAATGTTGTCATGCAGATATAAGAGGCAGTACCGATATGAATGCTGTTCGTTCCATTGCGATTAGAGGGATGATTTCGACCAGTTGCTCGGACGCGATGAGCTCCAGCTCTGGCGGCGTGACTGACGTGCGCAGGGGAACCGGCAGAGCCATGATCCTGCAGAAGCGGTTGGTTGTTAATGAGTGTGCAGGACAAGGCCTTCGTTCTGTTTAGGAAAGCAGCTGCAGAAGACGTGAAGCCAAGGATGAACGCGTAACTCGAGGACGCGTTGGTCAATGGATCGACGCGACGCGCTGGTTACATGAGCAGCGCATGACCGTGCGACTCGCACACCATATCGGGGCAATCTGTCGCGCCCGCAGCCGTTCGCACCAGAAACGGTGGCGTCACCTGCGCTGACGGCCTTGACCTCGAACCCATCCCGCCCCGCACACCCACCCACCCACCTCTCGCCTCCCAGCGCACGGCATGATGGCCTCGTTCATGAGCTACTTTGGGGGGCGACGCGACGCCAAGCAGGCCGCGCGGGACGCTATCGTCGGCCTGCGGCAGCAGCTGCAGATGCTCGAGAAGAAGGAGGAGCACCTGCAGAAGAAGATCGAGGAGGACATGGCCAAGGCGCGCGTGAACGCGGTCTCGAATAAGGCTGGTGTGTTGGTCGTCCTATTTTGCGTTGAGTGCACGGTGTTGTGGTTGTGCGGTCGTGGGCGTTTGTTCGCGTGCGTGGGGGTATGGTTATCGTCCTTGGATACTGCCCTTGGATAAGCCAGGACTCTGATAGCATTTCTCTGGATATCATCACTCATTTATTGAGGACTGCAAAGTGCTGACTTTAAATGCATCACAGTGGCAACGCAGGCACTCCGACGAAAGAAGATGAACGAGACGGAACTCAGCCGTATCGAGGGCGCCCGAATGCAGCTCGAATCGCAGATGAACACGCTCGAGTCCGCGAATCTCAACCTCGAGACCATGTCTGCCATGAAGAAGGGCTCCGACGCACTGAAGACGTTGCACGGAAACATGTACGCGCCTAGTTTCCGTCTCCCACGGCACCGTGCTGCACAGCTGACTGACCCATTCTTTATGCGATACAGGACACCCGAGACGGTAGATGGCACGATGTCTGCTATCAACGAACAGCGCGAGCTCGCGAACGAGATCTCAGAGGCGATCTCGAACCCGCTCTATGCTGGCGTTGACATTGACGAGGTATGGGCGCTCGTCGGTATCTCTTCTGTCATCGCGATTCTCATTATTTGTGCACAGGACGAGCTGAAGAACGAGCTGGCCGAGCTGGAGCAGGAAGATCTGAACGAACGTCTACGGGGCGCAGACCGCGTGCCCATCACCACGCCCGCAGGAATGAAAGAGCGTGCGTCCCACTTCTCTGCCACCCAGCCACTCATCTCACCATTCTCTTCTACCACAGCACCATCCCGGCACAGAACAGCAGAGGAGGAGGAAGAGGCCGAGCTCCGGGCGCTCCAAGCGGAACTGGCGATGTGATACCATACCACCGCGCCGCCCTGCCTTTCATTCTGTCGTCGACGTCGTATTCGCTGTAATCTAATCTGACTCGCTATTACACTATCCCACCCGCACGCCGTTACCCGCCGCCCATCCGGATCGCCTTGCCTTGTTTATATATTCCTAGGCCGTTGATTTTCTTCCTCCTCTTTCTTTTGTTTGATTGATAGTCCGTAGTCTGTCCCCCTGAGCTGCTCGTGTCATATTACCTCCACATCATCCGCCGCCGCACTCTCATGTCCTATACTGTACGTCAACGCAATGCAATACACTCTGCTAGATTGCGCTCCTTGTCTGCATTTGCGGGCCTGCGGCCTGCTGACGCAAAGACGAGTTGGACCGAGCGCGGCGCACGTCTCAGATGCGAAGAGGATGGTATAGAATAGAGTACAATATGTTATGGCCAAGATGAAACGAAACGAGACGATGCTTCAGTATGGGTGTTGAGCGCAAAGCGAAATGCGGGGGTAAGTATGATACGGGGCATAGCATACTGCAATGAGGGGAAGAACGGCAGGGCAATATATGCATGTGCATGACGGGTGGGGTGGGTGTAGTGCGGGTGGATGGATGAGTGTAACTCTAACTTGGATGTATATGACAGACGAAGCGAAGCGAAGAGCAAACCCAGCATGAAAAGGCAAAGAGCGGTATGAGACGAGTCCGTCCGCGTCGGCGGGCTGCCGGCGAGCAGTATATACATGCCATCTCGTTGAGGATGAGGGTTACGAGTAGCCGCGGATGCCGAGGACGTGCCGCACGTCGCTCGTGAAGCGGAGCGAGTCGAGCACGGGGAGGAGATCGAGCAGCGCCTGGTCGGACGGGTCGTTCGTCCACCCCTCGATCGGGATGCCGTTCACTGTCTCGCGTGTCAGCGACGGAGTGCGGGGGCAGGCAGAACACGCACTCTCGTTCACGTTGTAGCTGACCGGCGAGTTGTCGATGAGGCAGACGCGTGCGAGGTCGGCTCGATGACGGACAGGTCCTTCGTGTACGAGCCGTTCGGCAGCTGCGTGCATGACTGTTTGCAGGTGGCGAGGAAGCAAGCGGGTTTCGGCGTCAGCGGTGGATCGGGAGATAAGAAGAGAAGACACGCACCTCGCGGAAGAACCGCCGTCCAAGGATGCCCCGGCCGGCGTCGAGCCAGTCGATAACGGGGTCCGCGTACTCTTGCATGGATGCAGTGAAGATCACCAGTGTATACCATGATGACACCTGTCGGGAAAGCGCACATATAAGTACACAACAGGCGAATTGCATGAGTCGACCAGACAAGTGGCATGATTCCACCCGGGACGGGAAAACGCACCTTGCGCAGAAAGAAATCTACAAATGGCCGCTTGTAGACATGGTACAGCGTACTACGCCCACCCAGCACGACCTCGACCATGTGCCCCGCGCTCTGCGTCTTGCCCAGACCCAAGCCGAGACCGCCGAGGAGCCCGGAGCCGCCACTCGATGGGTGGAGGGGTCGCGAGGTCGAGTGGATGAGCGTTTCGTCGAGATCGAGTACGAGGGTCTTGGGGAGGTGGAACGGGGTTTTGCGCGGGGGTAGGGGGAGACCTGGGGGCGGAGACGTGCGGTCCGGGGTGGGCGTTCGTGAGAAAGCCAGCGAGAGTGAGAATGCTGAGGTCGGGAGGAGCGAGGAGACGAGTGGGTGCGGGAGCAGCTGGCCGTCTTGCGGCGGGGGTGGGGGTAGGGGTGCAAAGACGAACACTTGTGGCGGGTGCGCGTGGGAGGCGAGTGCGAGAGGGGCAGCTTCGGGGTTGGTTTGCGAGCGGATGATGGAGGGAGGAGTGGGGTCTATTAGTTGGTGAGGGCGGGGATGAGTGCGGCGGCGGGTGGCAGCATCAGCCGTTTCTCCACATCTTCAGCCTCTGCTTCGTCTTCTGCCTCAGCCTCCTTTTCCGTATCCCCCTCGCCATCAGCCAATGCAGTGCCCGCGCCAATGCCAATGTCACCGGCGGCAAACGGGCTCTGCCAGGCTATGACGGAGCGCGCAGCTGCACATATTGTATGCCAGAGCAGGACGAAGACGCGGACTATGAAAACCCGCCGAAGGGCGCTCTGCGGCTGCGGAGACACCTTGAGACGAATAGTTGCACGGCGGGCCTGTGATTTCGAGCGCGAGCGGTATGGTGAGAGAATGCGCGCAGGGGATGTCAGCGACCGACGCGGTCGCGGGGGTGGTGGGGGCGCCACCAGGGACTTGAGCGACCACGTTGGGGGGGCGGTTGGAGCGCAATTCGATGAGGTACTGTAGCGGCGACTGGATCCTGGCCGGGACGACGACGATGATGCTGATTCCGGGCCCAGAGGAGGGAACTCGCCCGTCGGGGTCGAGGGCGCGGTTCGTGAGGCGAGCACGTCGAATTGGCGGGACAGATATGTCAGGGAATTCATCGTCGACGACGTCGGGGGCGACGGGCGCTGCCTGACGGCGTGCGCGACGATGAAGATGAGAACGGAGGATTGAATTGCGGTTGTGGTGGTACTTGAGGAAGAAAGAGAGAGAACTCGGATCGATGCTGATGCGAAACGTGACCGTCGCGTCGGTCGCGCTCCCCACCGTCTCCCGCAATCCCCAGCCTTTTGCCATCACCTCGATAGCAATCGCTCTACTTCCGTGTCCTACTCCACATGTTTCCCGCACGCAGCAGCGGTCTGTATCTCGCGTGTCGTCCAACCCCCGTGCAAACGTGTCTCCCTCGACCTTTGGCCTGCCTTTCTATCGTCTCATGTCTTCTGGGGATTCGCTGTGCTGCACGATCATCTAANGAGACCCGGATCTTCTCTCGACATCGCTCTCTAACGCCCTTAAAGGCCTCTTGGTCCGGTGCAGAAGCGGACATCCTTTCGCTCACATGTCCTTCTAGCTCACACACGTGAAGGCAGCACACACACGGAGACGAATCAGACGCCTTCCTTTGTACGTGACGGCCATCGCAAGCGTTATCTCCATCTGCGAACGTTCCCTGCCGTTCGTAAAATGCTGAGATGATGTAATGCCTCTGAGTAGCTGCGGCCCCTGGTCATTCGCTTTGTAGCGCTCGTGTACATTGCAAGGGCGCATCGATCGAGAGGTGCGTAGCAATGTTCGTTAGCAGTCTATGGGTAATTGGCTCATTAGTTTTGCTGTCCTTAGAGATGATGTATTGTGGCCCCAGCCCAGCGTTGGATAGAGTGATCGGCTGGCCTCATCACGTTTAGACGGCACGAACTAGAAGGATCTGTGTTCGACATTTTTTTATAGATGTATCGGGCTCAACAAGACTATGTGCGGTCCGCGGCTAAGCCAACTAGTCGTGTTCTCGAAGTGCTTTAACTTAGAGACGTCGCGAAAGGTACGCATACATCCCATTGTGGCCCATTTTCTTGACTGCAGAGATGACTCGATGCCTATGATTGCATGAAAGAGCGTTGGCCGAGAGACAGCACAGACCAATCCCGCCCGCTCATGGGCACGCGTTCACAACGTTGACTTGNGTGGAAACCAGNGTGCTGTCAAAACTTCTGTAAGTAAACACTTTTGGTTTGACAGACGGAGCAATCAGCTGCGTGTGGATGAGGACGGTTGGGATTTGAATAAATGCACCATCCTGTGCTGCACTGTCATCTCTGTGAGCCGGATCTTCTCTTGACACCTCTCTGACGCCCATAAACACCTCTTGGTCCGGTGCAGAAGCGGACATCCTTTCGCTCACATGCCTTTCCTCACGTGCAGGCAGCGCACACAAGGAGATGAATCAGACGCATAGGTGCATAGATCGAGAAGCGAGTCGCAGACTGACGCGGTAATAATCCGTATCCAATGAACTAATGCATGCCTTTTGAAAACCTAGCAACGATTGATTGAGACCCTGGTAGGCTTTGGTCAGCATTGATCTGACGTTCGGACTAGAGGGTATAAGCTTCCATGGATATACGGGGACCACGGGAGAACCGTCTGGCCTCCGTCCGTTTTCCGATGAAGACACTTTCAAAGCCACCGAAGGGATAGGACGGCGCGCTGCCCACAGCATATGCAAGCCTCGTTAGCAACTTGTCTGATGCTTCCCTATTAGCATCCCCCCTCTCCTCCCCCCTCATTGAGCGAAGGATGTCTCAGGACATGCCTTTAACCAACGTAGACCCGCCGGATCCCCGCGGGGATCATGCACGTCGACCAACGATGTTCTCAGCAAGGGCTTTTGAAGAGTTCGTACGTCGCCTTGACAAAAATATTCGCAGGGGGACAATTGGCGAGACCGGAAGCCGTCGAGGAAGTAGCGGTCTCCCCGAAACTCTTCAACATCAGACCTCCAAGGACATTCCTGTACCTTCCAGCCCAAATAAGGCACTGCCCGAGCTCCCACGAAGGCCTTGTGGGTGTACTCAGAGGGGCAGGAACCTGGTGGTTTGCATTGACGGTACTTCCAATAAATTTGGTCCCAACGTAAGACATTTCCCAATAAATACTGACAAATTTTAACTGAGTTTATCTGTAGAATACGAATGTCGCAGAGCTGTACAGCCTACTTGTCAAAGATGGGAGCCAGTTGACATATTATGACAGCGGAATCGGAACCTATGCGAAGCCGTCGTGGAGGAAGCTCGGCTACCTGAAACGAATCTTGGACCATAAAATCGATCTTGCTATCGCTTGGTATGGTCCATATCTCAAGCATTGCCATACATGTACCTCATTGACATTTCCTAGGAATTTTGATAGAATACTTCTAGGCGCATACCGTTGGTTGGCGGAGCATTATCGTGAAGGCGATAACGTCTTCTTGTTCGGTATTCTCGCCATCTTGTTCTGTTCGCAATCCGAATGATTGAATGATGGACCCCGATTTTAGGATTCTCTCGTGGTGCATATCAAGTGCGCGCTTTGTCGGCTATGACTGATAGGGTGAATGGGATCGCGATGTAACACGCCTCTCCGGGCCATTAACGCCCTATCCCCCAACTTCTAGGTAGGATTGATTCATAGAGGAAACGAAGCACAGATACCATTGTGAGTCCATGTTTGAAGTGACGTCTTGATTCTAGGGTGTGACAAAGGTTTTAGTGCGTTCGAGTTATTTGCTTCAATCGACGATACAAGACCTCCCAAGGACGCCACAACAGACAGAGATTATCGCCAGCCCGATTCATCTCAGCCTTTGCCGAGCAAATCAGACACCGAGCAGGTCGCTGACCACTTCAAGCGGACTTTTTCAAGGGTCGTTCAGGTGCACTTTGTAGGTGCATGGCAAGTCAGGCACGATTCTTTATCTCTTCTAAATACTCATGTACACGCATCTCAATGGCACAGGGACACCGTTTCGTCTGTGGGTATGGTACGCAACAAGGTCCTTCCAGGCACGGCCTCGGGAATGCAGCACGTTTGCTACTTTCGCCACGGTCTCCCTCTCGACGAACGTCGCGTCAAGTTTCTTCCTGAGTTCGTGAATGGAGGCACATTCAAGATGGACAGAGGCAATGCAGGGCCAGAGAAATTTGGGGACTCCGGAGAACCACACGTGAAGGAAGTCTGGTTTGCAGGCACACATTCGGATATGTGAGTCATGGTGAGGCCTTGGTCATGGTGCTTACTGACCTACCGCTTGGTCTGAATAGAGGAGGCGGTAACGTCCAGAACCTGAGGATGGACCATAGTGATCCACCTTTGTGTTGGATGTCATACGAAGCGACCAAACACGGACTTCTCATGCATCCGTTCAGAGGTGATTGGAGGTTAGACAAACCAATTGAGGTTGACGAGTCGCTGAAGGGAGGATGGAGACTGCTTGAATTCTTGCCCATCAAAAGGCTGTCATACAAGGATTCCGATAGCATGGTCTGGTGGTCCGTCAAACTTTGAGTGGTTCTTCATTCGCATGCAGCTACTAATTTTACTGTCGCAGGCCGCCCCACCTAGGCAAAGGTCGGCGAATGCAGCCCGGCCAGAGCATTCATAGTTCCGTACTCCGAGACAATTCGGGTACATATATCACCCGCGCTGTTCTGCCGTACCCAGCACCCAACAGAACCGAGAACTGGAAAAATCTCAAAGACAAAACGTGTCGAGGCCTTATGCAGATCACAGTGGAGGATGATTTGTATAGCTCAGTCATTTATTTTGTCGACCGATGCAAGGGACATTGGGAGGGCGCTCCTCTCGACAAGATGGAGCTAAATAACTTACAAAATCAATTGACGGAAGTGCTGATGTCTGGTAAATATACTCTGTATCTCTGCTTCGTCGGGGGTAAGCTGACCATATTCATGCCTTTCCAGCCGAAGGACGACGTGCTCTACACGAGGTACCAAAGGCGGCAAAGTACATAGTTCCATTTTTTTGGTCGGAACCAAGCAAGCCCTCCAAGCGCAAGATACCTGCTGTCTTCATCGCCATGGACATCAGGCTTCTCGCCGCTTACCTCGCTGCGTTGCATGTCAACGAGATATACCTGGTGAAAGAGCAAAAAGCAGCGAATATGTCCTTGTCCATGGCACAAAATGATGAACTCGTGAAGTGTGAGATAGCAGACGAACCCGTCATGTATCTCGCCATCGACCACATCGACACTATTTTTCCGCGTATATTCTTGGGGGTCGAAGCGCAAGCTTTATGCCGGCGGCGTGAGCTGGCTTCTCCTTTTTCAACTTATCAGCCAGGTTCCATGATATCCCCTACCCCCATGGTATCCTCTTCCTTATTCGCTCGCAAATCTTACCCCATGCGCCGTGCAACACTTAGACACTGGAGAGAAAATGCGTATGCAGGGGGGCATTGATATGGATGCTCCTGATCCTACATGTCGTCGCATGTACACGTTGCTGCATGTTCTTCGTCGCTATGCTCCCTATCTAGTCACTATATAGTATAACGTCCATTGACAACGTCATTTCATACTACGATATCTTTTTCGTTTGGTTTTCCTCGCATCATGCTATTGTGCTATTCTTGCTACTATCATTAAAATTGGGCCTGGTTAAGACATTGCTAAATTGCCCAACTGGACTGGTGATGTATACCACGATCGAAACCGTTAATATTGGGTATGTCCACTCTAGATACTCCATGTCTTAGATACCATCTACACATCTACGCATATACCTTGCCCTACAGCTTCGTTCTCCCTGCAGCCTCTGGCTCGTACCGCACCATATGTGGACCGAGCTGATCAAGAGACGTTACACCCATAAACTGCATCCCTCTAATGATCTCTTCGCGCATGACTGCAAGAAAACAGGCAGGTCAGTAAAGGCCGCTTTCAACAACAATGCGATACTGACTTTCGATGACGCGTTGCACACCCTCCTCGCCCCAACACCCATTGGCATACAAGAACGCACGACCGAGCCCGACGCCCTTCGCACCGAGACAGAGCGCCTTCAGCACGTCCGTCCCACGCGTGACGCCTCCGTCGATGTGCACTTCATGTTTCTCAAGCAGATCCGGTCGTCGCTGGCGCAGTTCGTATAAGAGTGTCATCGGGGACGGTGAGCTGTCACGAACATAAGCGAAGGGGAGATGAGCAAGATTCAAAAGGCGCACAAGTCCAGGTCGCGGCCGCCGTGGTTCGACAGGATGATGGCATCGACTTTGTACTGGTCAAACGCTTTCTCTGCGTCCTGGAGCAAGGAACATTCAGTTGTAGTCAACCTAGCAAAGGATCTTAGCTCACCTCTACGCACTGGATGCCCTTGAGAATCAGTGGTAGATCTGTGAGGCTTCGTATCCATGGTATATCGTCCCCTGTCAAAAGTCAAAAGCACATCAACCACTGACACCATAGAATAACACGTATTCACGTACAACACACATCCGGATCTTGATATCCCATGATCGACTGCAAGCCAACCGTGAGATGGGTTACATTGGGAGATGAAGGAAAGGTGCTCACCTGCCCGACGCCCTTGACGTTCTCAGTTGCCTTCTTGCCATTGGACGGTGCATCGAAATCGCCCTTCATGCGCATGTCCAGTTCGCGCTTTCCCGAGACGGCGGCGTCAACCGTGAGCATCAGCGCGCTGAAGCCGCGTTTCCGGAGGGTGGGGAGGAGCTCGGCGGTTGCTGGGCGATGGCGGTTCACGTATAGCTGTTGATATATTTAATTGGTGACTCCATGTACAGATGTGGGCTTGATAAATTACCTGGAATATCAGGTGTTGCTTGGGATCCTTCACGGACGTGATCTCGTCGATAGAGCAGCTCGAGTTACTCGAGATCTGCAGACAAGGGTAAGCAACACCACAGAGCGGCGGAAGATGAAGATGCACTGACACCATGTATGATGCCCTCTTTCCCAGCAGCGCGGGTGAGATTCATCTCACCGTCAGGATGGCCAAGTCGCGCCAGCGCAGCGGGAGCTATCCAGATAGGAAGCGACACAGGCAGACCGAACAGTGTACTTTCCGTTGATGCATGGCTAATTTTGTTCAAGCTAGTTGGCAATGGAAACGTCAAGATGGGGATCCTATTTGGGGACGAAGCAAGGCTCACACTCGAGGACGGAACCAAAAGCGCTTGAACGCGTTACGATTCTCGTCGAACGCTGTCAAAGATGAATCCGTCAGCCGGGACGCCAGATTTTCCAGATACTTCATGCTTACTGTTGTTGTCATCTCCAGCAGAGCGGTAGTATCCCCATGCGGTTGCCGTCAGAACCGTTTGTGCAAGTGCCTACACGTCGTCAGTACAATCGTGTATGCGCACCATTTCAGCGCTGCTGCCTTACCTCGATCTCGCTGAGGTTGAGCACCTCTTGTGGGGCCGGCAACGCGTCCCTCGCCTTCGCAATCCGCAACTCCTCCGCCGTCGGCTCATTAGCACCTTTGGGAATTGTGGCCGGATCTATCGAGCCTATATGCGCGCCCGTTGGAAGCGAAGACAGAGTCCCCGGCGGATGGATGGGTTTAAACGCCTTCCTGCATCAGCGCGTCAGCAATGTTTTGGTCGCCAGAGCTCGGAAAGAAAGATAGCTCACGTCGCATCTTTGCCGCCATTCTTGAGTAGCGGGCCGACGCCGCCCGGGTGCGTGTCGATGATGCCCGTCGCGTTGTACACCTCGCCGTCGATGAGCACCCAGAGATCGCCACGGGTATTGTGCCTCTGAAGCTCGGAATATGGGATAAGCGCGCGCGCGCCTGCGGGCTTTTGCGGCGCGTCGGGGTTGGTCGATGTGCTGGGCGGTTGTTTCTGGATGGGCGAGTCGCAGTGGATGGTTTGATGGAGGTTGTGGGCGATCTGTGAAAGAAATGAAATCGGGTCAAAAATGTGGCGCGCATATAGTCGATGATAGAGACATCAGGGAAGATATTTGTCTCATAGACAGCTGTTCTGTGTAAACCACTGCTTCCTTCAGAACTTCGGATAAAACGCTGGCCTCATGACCGTCAACACATCCCAGTCTCGTATTCAAATTGCGCCGACACATCTCGACACAGGCTCCAATGACAGTTCGCCTCCATGAACAGCGAGCACGCGCCCCCGCACCCAGCCAAACATCAGCATTCTGAAGTTCAAGCCACGACGACTCACCAGAACACCCGCTGCCAGCCCTGCGGCGACCGCCCTCATGACCCGGGGGG
>SFCI01000052.1:0-46579 GCA_004681135.1 Hericium alpestre | reverse complement strand
AAGCACCTTGTGCTATCACAGCCTTATCTTTTCTGTATTGACGGTTGTCTACTCGGGCAGGGCGGCGTCTTCAGACAGACCGACGCAAAGTATTAGCCTCCCGATAACAGGGTCTCGAGATAAGTAGACCCTGTCATTCACATTCATCGCTAGCGCTTTCTGACGCCTTGCTGCCAGTAAATGACGATCGTGCATTGGCTCGGATACGCCGGGCAAGTATCTCCTTTTGCTATGAAACTTATTCTACGACGACAAGGTTGCAGCATTTCTGATGGTGGCCGCCCCGAGCGCGCACCGTGAAAGGTTAATTTTAGCCGTGCTTAGCGTCTAAACCCGGGTTATGTCTGATTTAAAATTCCTCAATGTACTTAGATCCATGAGCTCTACTCCGGAAGGCGATTGTGACCGATGCGGCTCTCTTTTTGATGTCTCCGAATTCTCGTCGCAGGCCGCGTCTAGCGTCGGTGGCGCTTAGCGAGGCTCATGTTCAGCAAGCGTCAAGTTCGAGCCTGAGGCCTGAGGCCTAAGGACTGGTCTTTCCTACGTTTGAATCTTCTCGAGTCTTGGACAACACCTCAACACCAGCATGGAGAAAGCCATTTCGTCACTTATGAAGTCACACAATTTCCGGACAATGTTCCTCAGATCGCTGATACTGAGTACGTACGTATTGACGACAAAATTAAAGTGGACGTAGCCTCTGATAGGTCAACACTAATATAGCTGACATTTTTTCGTCAAAACAACAGGCCTATATACCAACCGGCATACGACGAACAAGTTGAAGCATCATCAACCTTAAAGTGATATTACTATTGAGGAGAAAATATTATTCATGTATTTACATGCCATCCAAGAAGAAATAAGTTATGCGACAACCTCACATTGGACCATCCCATCCTACAACCCATGCTGCGCCCTGAGTTTCTTCTCCATTGCTCAAGTGTTCGGCAGGTCAGACCCCATGCATGCCCTGCTCGGAATAATTCGGCGGCGGCTCCAGCCGATCCCGTATCTGCTATATCTCCCTCCGCAGGTCCTCCACTTCGTTGTGCACTCGGTTTGAATGACCGTCAGAGGCTCCCGCGGTGAGGGGCTGTTGGTTGCGTGTCGACGGCTCGGAGCCCAAGCGCTGCCACGCCTGTCTGGAATCTGTGGGGGCCAACGAAGATTCTGATGTCGGAGGCATGGTTTCAGAGGCGCCGTCCATGCCCGAGCTGCAAGATGCGACGCTGGGCGTCACGGTCATGACCACCCTGTTGACCGGCACGGTGCTCATGTCCGCCCTGTCGACCGGTGCAGTGCTCATGTCAGCCCTATAACGCGCAAGCTCCTTGCCCGACAGGTTCGCAACGGCCGGATCTGGCTTCGAGGGCGGAAAGCTGACGATGGGAGCAACGACTGGGTCAGGTTGCAGGAGCACATCAGCGCTCGGTCTGGAGACAATATTAGCCTGCCAGGCCGGGCCATAATCGGGCATATTGTGACCTGCGCTGTCGTGGTGGTCAAGACCCTCTATCAAGTTCAGACCATTATTGTGTCTGAAGAAAGCACTGCCAGATCGAAGCCGTTTCCGGCGGACGAGGAATACCGCTAGGAGGATACCGATACCAGCCCCGCCCAAGATGCCTCCGATTATAGCCCCTATGTGCGAGTGCTTCTCCTTGGGTGGACCTGTATTGGAGGAAGATAGCGGTGAAAAAGTAATGGGGGTCGGAGAGACACTAAGTAGGACAAAATACTATCAGTCTCTGAGTTCCGTCTGAGGTGACTGAATGCCTTACAGCAATGCCAGCGGCGCGTACATCGCTCCTTGGGCAGGACTAAGATACATTAAGTTTGGAATCGATGATGACGGTCAGAACCTCGCGTACCTCGCTTGTCCGGACGTCGTCTGACTGGATTGGGCGTCATACGTAACATGAAATCCGCCGAGGCTTTGATTGAACGATGCACGGGCGCGCACCTTGGAGATCAGGCTGTTCCGGACAGATGTGTCGGTAGACATGGCGGCGGCGAACAGATTCCACGCTGTGGAAGATGAGACACCGAAACTATCAGACGAGAGACAACGGACCAGAATTGACATGCTCCGTGTCGGACGTGTCGGTCGGCAACCCAAAAGACATGTTGCCAGAGTTCAGCTGGGCACTGAGATAGCACTGCCAGCATGACATGGTATTTTCACAGAAAACACCTTGATAAGAGTTTAAGTCTTATTGAAATCCCTTTTCGAAGAAGGATGTTGAAAAAGAAAGAAGTATTATCAGGGTGAACCTGTTTTCGGAGCAGATACCATGATAAAACTTATTTCTTTTTCAACAGCTTTTTTCAGAAAAGGAGTCTAATAATTCTTTAACTCTTATCAAGGTATTCATGGGAAAAATACCGTGTCATGCAGGCAGTGATTGTGCACTCTCCCAAACGCCCATGTACATTGGTAACTTGGCCCGCTCTCAGCTAACACATACTCCTTGCAAAGGCCTCGTTGTTCCCTCTCGAAAGAGCTTCTCATGCACGGCCGTCACTACCAACAACCCAGACCACCGCGCGAGCTCCAAGCTCTTCGCCGATGCCGAGCGTGAGGAGGCGGAGGCACCGGCGCGGAAATCACAATACATCACAAGCAAGGAGAACCAGAACTGGACGGGGGACGAGTCTATGGAGGATGCAGTGCTTCGTATGCTGATCGACAAGTACAAGCCGCTGCATGGGGGCACCATCCGGTCTGCCGAGGAGAAGCTGAGGCAGGCACCCCCACAGGTATCTCAGCCCCATTCGTTCCCCATAGCGAGCGAGCCTCCTGCAACATTTTCTCCGTATCCAGAACCAACACCGCCTGCCCAGCCGGTGACGCCGCGCGGCGACGAGCCAATTCTGCCTGCCGTCCCGGGCCATAGGCCATGGCATACGACATTCAAAGTCCCCTCGCACGCGACGTCGTCTATTCGATACGGACAGATTCCTGCATCGTCTTTTGGGGCGAAGCCGAAGTCCGCGGGAGCAGCTGATGATCGCACGCGGAAGAAAGAACGGGAGACGAAGAAGCGCACGCAGGTTGCGGGCAGACTAAGTCGTGCGAAGGAGTCGACGCTGGACTATCGCCTGGGCGTCAAGAGCTCGCAGGCCTATGCGCGACCGAATCCGTCGACCGTGAAAGGCTGGCAAGGCCTGGTAGAAGAGCGCATCGAGGTACGTCCCATCCGTCCTAGTGCCCTGCATGCCACCCACGAGGACACACAGCGTGCCCGCATGGCGGGGCACTTCAACACGGTCAAGGGCCGCGGCCAGCCGATCGACCGCACCGCAGAAGAGGGCAACCCCTTCATCCCTCGCGAAGAGTATCTGCTGAACCGCATCGTGCAACGCCAGGGCGCCGCACCGCCGTGGGTCGAGCTGCAAGGCGGTAGGTGATCGCCCTGCTTCGGACTTTCGCGCTGACAGCTGACGGCGTTAGAGCTGGAGTCGGCCGTGGCCGCGTTTCGGGAGATCCTCCGCCAGTCGTGGACGCGGCGTGCCCTCCGCACGCTCACGATGGCGCAGCCGCTCGCGCTCCTGCCTGCGTACACGTTGGCTGATGTCACGCGGCTGCGCGACGTGGAGTGGGAAGAGCGCGAGCGCGCGTACCACGAGTCTGCGGTGGCGGAGCTGAACTCCTTGGTGCGGAAACACAACGCGATGGCTCCGTATGCTGTGCGCCGGCCGTACTACACGCGGACGGTGGAACTGGAGAAGGCGTACCAGGACAGTGGGGAGGATATCCTGCAAGGTCTCGCAGAGAGGGTGCGCAATCAGCAGAGAGTGCGTGGTGTTGGGACAGGATTCGATGATACGGATATGCAAGGAGGCAGCATTGGTGACGCCGGACCTGTGCTGCGTATCCGCGATGTGATTCGAGGCTGGTTTCGTTGGCGTGGATGATGGTTAATATTGTCCACCGCCGGGGAGGTAAGTACTTAGTCGGAGATGAGATTGCATTTCGTCGGGTTTACGATCGCAGTATACGATTTTCTATAGATGGTACAGTAGCTATTGTATTTGTCTCCTTTTCTCGTGCAGATGATATAGCGGTGATCGATACACACGGTAATATTAGTGTTCAACACCGAGCAAGTCATGAAACAACTCGAATGAATGCGCAACAGCGCAACAGGTAGTGACATAGCCAGTTTGATTCCGCGACTTAGAACGAACACTCATCGAGCTCACCATCAATGCCCTCCTGCACGTTGCGGACACCCCCGAATATGACCTTACCATCGATGTCCCTCCGGCGGAATCATCAAGCCGCGTTCTGATGGCGTGAGGTTACCACGAGTCTGGACTCGTACTTTCGGACGTAAGCCAGTCTAGTTCCGACAGCCCCCACGCTGAAAGTGCCTCCAGTTTTTCTTTTGTTTCGCTGGCCACGATAGCCCGCTTTCATCGTCGCGATGCCGACATTTGACGTGTAGCAGTGACGGGCGGAAAATGAGAAAGCTCTCGCGGTCGTGCGTCGGGTGACAGTCAGAGAACAAAGAGAGGCATAGCCGGCGCCTGCCTCGTGCCCGCCGCACGTCTTCGCTTCCATAAGGCATCTAATCTATAAAAACGTCCTTTTCTCACCACCTCCCCCATCTTCATCCCCTCATCAAGCACAAGCCCATCAAGCCCACTCGCTCGTCGCAGCCCACCCATCCGCATCCCCTCATTCACCCTCGCTTCACCCACACACGCAAACATGTCTTCTGACGAAATTATCGTACGTCGGTAGTGTGCCTTGTACGGACTGGGCGTTGACGTCTGCGCAGCCCGGAGATATCGTCGCCGTCAACCACGGTGCCTACGGACGGAAGGAGGGCCTCGTCATCGGGTCCCATATCGACTATGCAGTACGTGCCGTCCCCCCCCTCCCGTGCTCTGCTTCCGCTCACACACCCACGCAGGGCCGCCAGATCGTCGAGGTCCAGTTCGAGCCCGGCAACGTCTACCAAGCATGGTACGCGCCCTCCCACCCGTCCTCTCCCCGCCGGGCTAATCGCGATACCTAGGTACCCCACCGTGACCCGCGTCAAGCGCACGGTCTACACCCGTCCGAAGCAGCACACCGTCGAGCGCCACATCTACTGGTGACCGCCTCCATCCACACGGTGCTCCCGCACCCGCGGAGCACACGATCCCTAAATTATTTCCCCGTCGCACCCGACGTGTACATTATGACGCGCGCCAGGCCTGCATGACGTTACGACGGAGCGATGATTGTAGGCTTCTGGACGCCCTCGTTGGGGGCGGTTTCTCTGGATGCTCTATCTCGAGGACGATTTGTATATTACTATTATTTGCGTGTTCTTGCGGAATGGATCTCAGGCTTGTGACGATTCTTTTCTTAATTCTTAACATTGGATGGCGCGAGCGATGGCTGCTTGGCTGCCAAGGCAAACTCTCAAATGTGTCCCCAGTTGACGGCGGCCTTTCTTGGCACTGAGCTGCATCATGGCTGAGTATTCAATAGCCGAAGTTCCACTCGGGATAAGTGTGTAGAAGGAATGATATCCTTGGCATGCGACAGAGTAGACTGGTCATTGCGAACGATAGCAGTGGGTGTAAGTATAATGCATTACCATAAATTTATGTATGTTGTCTAAGCTTGAAGATCGACAGCCACAGACGGCGCAGGAGGAATCGAGCTCAGGGTGTCGGTACGCGACTGGGCAGGTTCGTCGGCATCGTGTGGGATAAACCGATCGTGCGCCCAGGGAGTAACAACCGACGGCGACTCCGCCACGGGAGTTGGCCCCTCGGGATCAGGCATGGGGGGAGGAGATAGAGGGGGGAGCTCTGCCCTTGGTATTCGTATCTCCGCGACGCTCACAGGCGGCGCCTCCGACACGCTCCTCGAGTTGGTGCCTGCAGATTTGGCCCTGCCCCGCCCAGCCGCGACGCTTCTGACGATCCGCGGAGTGAACCCGTCCGTCACAGCAGGTCTTGTGTCCTGCTTTTCCGACGGCAACACCTGAGCGCCCGCGTCGTCCGCTTGCACATCTTGTGGCTCCGCGTCCGGAGTGCTCGTCCTCCTCGGCGATTGCGCAGGCCGCGGAACGGGGCGCTGCTGCACGATGCGTTCATAGAACAGCATGAAAGCGCCCGAGCCCTCGCTGAGCACGCTCTCAACTCCGCACTCGCTGACCGTATCGTCGCTGATCCTCAGCCACCCCTTCCCCGGCCTCTCCCCGGCTTCCTCATCCTCGCCATCACGCACAGGCCCGTACTTCCGGCACCGCTCACAATCGCATTCGAGGAAGTGGGGGATCTGCGGCGGGGCGAAGCGCCGAGCGCCGGCACTTGGCGGGCGCGGCTTGCGGCGGTAACAAATGTAGTGCCCGAAGGAGTGTTGTCCATAATGGCTCACGACGGCGGAAAGGCGGTAGAGGACGCGCTGTGTTTCAGAGGGTGTTGTCGAGCAGGGTGCGGAGGGGAGGGGTGATGAGATGGGGACGGAGGGGGAGGTGGATAGCTTTCCGGACGTCATGAATGGTGTGAGGTCCAGAAACTCTGGAAATGCAATCCTGAGACTGTTCTTGCTCGCATAGCCCCCGAAATGCATTGACCGATTCAAATGTAATACCAAGACCGATGGCGGCTGGAAGGAGAAAATTAATGAAATGAATCAAGGGTGAGACGATGGTACCGCGCACCCGTGCAACCATCGCCTGCTTTGTCGATGCGCTGCTAAACACCTTCTCCATCTTGATGCCCTTGAGATCGTCTTCTAGACGCCCCTCGTCCAAAGCAGCTTTAACTCTACCCAACAGTTTCCTTGCCTCGCGTGCGCGCTTTTTCTTCGAAGACGATACATGTGCATCGCCGTTGGCAGCTCCTGTCTGCTTCTCAGCTTCTTGCGTCAGCTTCTGATATGTCGCCAGGATAGAGCATTTCCTGCATATACAGTCCGTAAGGATTTCTAGTCTGGTATAGTCAGCTAGACAGTCCTCTAGAGAGCAGCTAGCCTAAAGATCGTTCGTCAGTCCTTCACATGCTATGGTCATTGAGCTGGAAGGCCCACCGCCAGACGAGGCACAGACAGTTGCCAGTTATCGAAAGAGAAGTGCATGACAGCCTCAGTGTAGCCACACTGAACACAACTTCGTCTGTTGGCAGTCAAGCCGTCGAACACGCCCGTCTTGGAGAGCTCTGGCATGTTCTCGACGTACTCTTGCGACACGTCGCCAAAACCTCGATCTCGACGGACATCACTGTCTACCGCCGCAGCCTCTTTCTTGATGCATTCTGACACGAGCTGGAATAGCTCCTGTGCATCCTGGTGTTCGCGGGACGAGAACAGCGGGCTTTTTCTGCCTGGCTCGTGATTCGACAAGACTTGGATCAAGTCCACGGGCCTGATAGATGAGCGACTGGATTTGGGGGTGTTGAGAGCTGCACGGAAATATGGATAAAAGTTCTGGAGAATCGGAGAAACACTGACCATGTAGGAGGTCACGCAACACGTCGGTGACAGGCGTCGGGACATCGAATGCTTCCGCCTTCGCATGCAGAGATTCAATGTAAGGCTGGAGATACGAAAGCGATGCCAGGGCCTGCAATGGAACGTCAGCTGGCAGATAAGCGCTGGGGACGGCAAGCCGACCTGAATGGTTGAGTTCATGAAGCAATATGTACCGGAGACATTGACCAGTCCGGGGTAGTAGTATGCATCATCATCCGCTCGAGTCTTCTCGGAATCTGTGTTCATCTAAGTGTGTTAGACGCTTGACAGGGCGATCTGCACTCACGATGCTCGGGATTCCTGGCGCGCGCCAACTGGGCCGCGCGCGTCCGAACGGGTTTTAGTTCGCTCTCTGAGACGTCATAATACGAGCCCCAGGGTAGCAGGGATGTAATAGAGCGAATCATGTGTGCAGTCCACCACAGGAAATGACGCAATTGGGCTTGTGCGCTGAAGACTAGGAAGGGTATGAGGAGGAGGACGAGCAGGGGCGCGAGCTGCTGGACAAATGGATTTGCGGCAAATTGGGCAAATGATCCTGGAAACAAGTCAGCTATGACCATTGGGAGAGCGGGGCAGAGGGAGATGGTCAGAGGCTGAGCATCGGCATCGACGACGACATGGGCAGGGACAAGTCTCAGCAGCGACCGACACCGAACCTGGCTAACGCTCATCACGTAAGCAGCTGCCCACCACCTGGTGAGGCATTTCGGCGCGGTGGCCAAGTCTGCGGTTATGTCTTCAAGTTTCTTGACCTTTTGGACATTTTGAACACGACTGGCGACTGTGGATTAAATCGTCGAAACATGCGTTCGGAAGCCAAAAGGCCAGAATTAACTATATGATAATGTGTCGCAGTGGGGATGGTCTACAAGTTATACTGCTTTCTATGGTATTCGCATGGCTGATTGCCCACAGCAATGCCCTGGCCAGTAATGACCCTCTTCACCTGGATATCACCATCACCGTTATCAATGCGCACACACAGGTCCTCTGTCACCTCGTCGATAAAGTGCCACTCCCCACACACCCCCTCCCCGAACGGATGCGGGAAGAGCTCATCGTCCCGCATGTCTTCACCTTCAAGAAGGAAAGGGTGATCCAGGGCGGCTTCTGGCGTGTAGCGTTTGACGGACAGCGGGTCCATGATCTTTTCTAGAAGGTCGAGTGCGTTGTCGATGTCGGCGGCATAAGACTCGGTCGTCGGCGGCACGGGCGACAATCGTGACGATGACGAAGGAGCAGCCGACGGATCGCGACCCCCGATGGCCAGAGGAAGAGGATGGTGGTGGTATGGGGTGTGGGTCGGACGATGAGCCGCTGTAAGGATAGAAACGTGGGTCGGGTTTTGGAGGCACGCGCAAGTTCGGGTTCAGTTTCTCGACAAGTTCTGTCCACTGGATGCCATCCTGGCTGATCGTGGGTACATTTGTCGCAAAGGTTCGACCTGAGAATGCTGTGAGTTATAAATCTCACTTGTCAACCTCGAGATGCAGACTATGTAGCGTAGCTGCTTTCTCCATTCGTTTGCGACCAATTATGCTTGCGACCTCCATGAGGGCTTCGACATCGTCGTTAGATTGGAATAGAGGAAACTTCCCAGTCAAGAAAAATAGCAGGATCATGCCAGCAGACCAGACGTCGATTGCTGCGTGGACGTGATTAGAACAAACCCATCCGTAGGACGCACAGCTGCGACCTACCACCACTCTGGGCACCACATTTCAGCAGCACTTCCGGTGCTCGAAAACCCCTGGTGCCCGCCCGATTGGCCTTTGAATGTGGTCTGTGTCAACCATTAGTATATGCTGTGCGACGATGAGTGGATACATGCCGAGTGTCATTATCTGGGTATCCAACTCGATCGGATGGCCAAACGCTCTTTTGTCGGGCTTCTCGTTGCATCTTCTTGACCTCTTCGACATCGTATCCATCCCTATGTCGAAGTTTCCCGTGCGGGTTCTCTCTTGAAGGCGGGGTATGAAGGCAGTTACTGTGTGCCGGCCGTGTGTCCATGCGCTAGCGTTTGAATCGATAAGCTGCGGTAGGTCGACGAAGATATGAGACGCGCATACACAGGCTAAACCGAAGTCGCATAGAGTGCCGAGCCCCGTATGAGGGTCGAACAAAAAATTGGCGGGCTTGACATCGCGGTGAATGACGCCTCGCGCATGAATGTCGCGCAGAGCGCGAAACATACATCGGAAGTATGCTTTAACGCCTTCGATTGGAAGGCTCCGGTAGAAGTCCTGCATCCACGATGAGCTCCACGAACAACGAAACAGGTGACGCGGACGTACTCTGAAATCCTCATTCTTGTGATATGGCATGATAGCGACTACTTGGTCTTCCTGTCGAAAGGCGGTGATTAGCTGCGATATATGCCTCGCACCCCTGCAGTCCTCCATGATCGTGATTTCATTCCTGATACGCTCCGGATTGCTGGTCACATAAATTCTTTTGATAGCAACGAACGCTTTGCCATCCTCCGGTCGGGGCACAGACTGGTAATGCGCTGAAGAAAATGATGGATGGTGCCCGAGCCAAGCATCGTTGTCCCACTTCGTGTGGTATCCGAGATCCACGGCTTTATACACGGATGAGAAGGTCCCCGTCCCCAATCGATCCACGATCTTGTAGTCCGGATTCAATTGAGTAACGGTGTCCTCAAGGTCAGCGATCTCTCCCAGAATTTCGTCCTGCTCCTCAGGTGGCTTGAGGTAGAGTGACATCTCCTCGTCGACCTCCCCTTCCGCATCTGCATCTGCATCTGCATCCGCATCGCTGTCCGCGCTGCTCTCTTCACTATCATCCTGCCGCACACCACTCCGAGTCTCGTTGTCTTCGTCGCTGTCCATGTCCTCATCAAGATCGATCATCGCGCCACGTTGTGGTTTGTAGGAGGGTTTTGGCTTAGNCGTGGGCGTGGTTCGGTTGGGAAATAGCTGGGCTAGATGGTCCTGATAGTGTTGGACCTCAGTGACGCCGGCGGGATCGTCAGAATCGCGAANGTTGCCGGCCTTCGTCTTCGCTTCCCTGTACTTATGCAGATATGCGCGATTTCGTGTGTCGGACGACCCGACGTCAAGGGGGTTGGAGGAGTGCTGTGAGAAAAAGGCCGCCGTAGCCATATGGATGTCGATGCCAAAAGGCGAAAGCGTTGAGTATATGGTAATAATGGCTAAGAAAGGTCAGGATCGATAGAGGATGGTTGCAACAATCGAACGACGTACTTGACTGGCGTGGCTGCGAGCTTTGGAAACGCGCACCGACGCGTCGCGACACGAAACAAAGATCAACCACGTGACAGCGTCTTCATCAACAACACAAATCAGCGATATCTGAGCAGCCTAACCGGGTTATTCTTCTTGTATTCTCGTAAGAAGATGCTGGATTGTCCTTATGTGCAGTTTTCCAGCTCATAAAATATTCCCAGAACTAAAGCGGTAGCAGGATTCGAACATGGGATATCAAACGCGTTGGTCATGTGCTATGACGTAACTATCCCAGGCGAGTACTGTAACTATTCGCTTCGAGTCTCGACTCCGGAGGCAGACCATTTCGACGAACTTCCACAACACTGACGGGCCTCTGTATAACAGTTGTATCTCTGTGATACTATAGTGTAAAGCAATATGGCGCTGAATTGGGCAATGCTAAACCACGACCGTTCCCCGGTCCACCTTCCCCGCGAAAGCACGATCACAACGATCGATTCGGGCGTCGAAGTTATCCTTATCACGCCGGATTATCTCTCCAATGCTCAATCGACTTCGGGTGGGTCGGGTGGGCAAAAGAGATTAAAGGCGATGGGCAGGATCTTCTTGACTGACCAGCGGGTGCGTGCTGTATTGCCCTACCCCGACCGTCGACATGACTGACAAGTGAGTGCTTACAGATGATATTTGTGGGACTTGTCCCCAGCGGCCCAGGCCCTTCGCTGGAAACGCTTTCTGTCCCTTTGCACCGCATTTTAGCGACGAAGTTCGAACAGCCATATCTGGGATCGAACTACCTTACCATCGACGTCGGTCCGACCCCGGGGGGTGGACTCACAGAAGGCACCAAGATGGAGATTCGTTTCAAGGATCACGGTCTTTTCCAGTTCGTTGGCATCCTGGAGAAGACGCGCGAGCGTGCCATCTACATGCGTAGGCAGGCGTTTAATGACGAGGAAAGCCTACGTGAGCTTCATACACAGCTTGTAATGCATTGCCTGACGTTGACCGATCGTCGCTGTCGACGCTCCAGCGGCATATCCATCACCGTCACCTTCCGGTGCAGGGCCAACATCATCTGGCGTAGGCGGATCAACACCAGTGCCGGACGATAACCCTCCGGGTTACGATGCGTGAACCGATGTATACTGAAGTGTACAGTAGTGTATTGGGCTTGGGAGGTGCGTACTCTACGTCGACATTGGTCGAAGCAGGTCTTCCTAATTGATGTATCTCACCAGGCTGTCGGTGGTTTTCATGGACAACCCGGATTATGATGATGCGATATCTGATTTGTGATGCAGATATTTGACAGTTTGAATTGTCGCCATGGCATGGCCTGATCAGCGATACGTTAGTTCATTGGTTAGGTACTGCATTGGAGGGTAGATGGTGTGAGAGGCAGGGAAACATCGCCAAGATGGTGTGTAATGGTATACCCTTTAGTCTCTCCAACGCGTTCGCAGAATCGAAAGTCCCGGACATTTCTGAAGATTGTCAGATCGGTGGACCTAGCCGGGATATTCTACCGCATACTCCATCTGATCATTCCTCGCAAGCGATTTAATGTTTGAAGTGCACAGATCCACCATCTTGATCGGATTTTTCTTTGACCTATCCTTTCCTGCAACAGGGGTGAGAGGGCCAATATCTGGTTCTGAACCCATTCAATCTCATTTCATGCAATGACATGCTTGGAACTCGTCGTCCTGTCCTCGCCGTATGACTTTACTAAAGCGAACGCCATTCTGCGACTTGCCGGCTTTTGACCTGTAAGTATGCTACTATCTGCCGGAAAAAAGACACTGCCATCGGCGCGTTACGACTAGTCAACCATTTCTTCATGATGCATCTCGAGACATACACATCGACAACGGCGCATCTATCTTCTTTGGCTGCTGTATATGATACGCTGTGGTCACAAGTCGTAGATATCATTGGCCTTGAGATCGCAGCATGTCAACGACAGACGTACTGAATGATCGATATTCAGGGTCCGGAGGGTCAACTCTGCCCGCGGAAGCAGTGCCGTTCAAATAGATCCCGGCGCACGGTCGAAACCACTCGATGGAAGGCACCTTGCTTATGCACGCCAATCTTTCAATGAGATCGTTCAAGATGTCAACCCTTGTCTCGAAAAAAATAAAGATGAAGTAAAAGCATTGCAATAACTGCGGCTTTCTGATATCACGTTGTAAAACTGCTGGCTAGGCATCGCAGATGCCAGCAAGATGACAGTGTCCGATGTATAGTATCGGCAAAGGGATGCGTGGATGCACAGGGCCCGATGCCGAGGCCAGCCAAGCGCGCGGCACTTTCGCGGAGATAACCACGTGTCTGGCGGTACCGTGGCTCAAGCGCTCGCGCTCAGTTAGATCTACGGCATCTTTCCATCTTCATTGGCACCAACACGTCGGAGTCGCCAGCTGGACTCATCACACACCATTCTTTGTCCCGTCCAGGGCTTTCTGGAGCAAGAAACCTGCGACGCGATGGCATCGGTACTCGGGGCATGACCGACGGTGACAAGCGCTGACCAGGCGCTCGCTGTAGCCTCCACGGACTGTCCGACGCTGCAACACGGGCGACGCATGTCCTCCAGTTCTCCAAGCCCTTTGTATGTCTGCACGGTTTCATCTTCGCGAGTTTCAGACATTATACTCACCATATTTTGCTCCGCACAGTCGTCTGCGATGCCTACCGTTGTTCGGATCGGCCAGTTCCACGCGGCCCGCCTTGCTGCTGTGCCAAATTGTTGTCTAGATGTCCGATCGCTTTCCCTCGTTGCTGTGGGCGGTTGAATTTGGTACAATGCTCTTGTCCTTGAACGGGTGTGCTAGGCGTCTCCTTCTGGCGGTTATGTCTTCAGAGGCTATGGGTGCAGTGCTTGTTCTTTTTCTCCTCTCATGTTCCGCGGGCGACCTGGACTTAACGACACAGCGCCTTGCGACCAGTCTAGTACTTTTGTTCAGTGGACGGACACGCCTTGAATAATACGCAATACAGAGATGCTTGCCAGAAAGCACGATCCAGCTGGCAATGATACCTCCAATTCATTTATGCCCGGACCTCGCTTGACAGTGGTAGACTTTGCGCTTGCCCGTGTTCACTGCACTTGCACTTGCTCATGTAAGACCATCCTGCCTCCTTAGTATTGCCTCAATTCCACTTGAATTCCATTGATTAATCATAGAAGTTATCCCCGGGAAACCTGGCCCTCTCGCGCTGCATTCTACGATATCTCTGTTCCGGCGCGGCGGATCAACTGGTATCGTCTATGGGCGCTCGAATTGCTGTTCATTGCCGAGACCTCCACCTGTAGGCAGTATGATCAACGGTACGTTTGAACACCATGGGTGCCTGACTTACTGCTACAGTGCGCCTGAAACGACCCATCTGGCATTGGTCTGAGGCTCCGCGGATGTTGGCTTGGTCCTCAGCTGTCGTTCCACGGAATCATCCAGGACGACAGCTCTTGGAACTCACTGCAAGGTGCAAGTATAAAGAGCACAGCGGCATCCTATGAAGTTCTGCAACACCTCGAGAGAGCAGCAGCCAAGCACCGAATTGACATACTCCCGCTCTGACAACTGCGTAATGCCTGGTATGTCATCCGATCTTACGGTCATGGTTGCTAGTTGACATTCGCGCTGCAGACTTTAATAGATCGATCCACAACTGGGGCCGAGAGAATGGAGTCGATATTCGCTACAGCGAGGTGCAGAATGGCCCCGCGAACAACCCTACGTGGACCGTCACCTATATACGTTGGTTGGATGCCGTATCTCTCGCTGTCTAAAACTGACATTATCCTGCAGGAGATGGATATCCTGGGACACCAATTGGGCAGGGCTCCGCCCCGACGAAGAAAGAGGCGAAGCAGCACGCCGCTGAACAGGCCTGTATTGCCGTGGGTGCTCCGCTCGTCAACTGGTAAAGTGCATCCCCAGGTCGTTCGTCCTAGGTGCTAACGATGGAGCGGAACACGCAGATGCGGCGGAGCCATTAGACGCACAAGTTCCGGCGTGCTTGGGATCTCCCATGCGACATGACGTGCTCCTACAGCCGCAAGCTATATCTTCTTGTTTCTTGCTTATTATATCTTCCTGTTTCTTGCTTACTATGTTGTACTAGTTCTTGATTATTGTAATACTCCGCGTGCATAGTTAAATGTGTTCTTTCTGTCCAGCTATGAACTGTCCGAACCCAGCTATGTCTTCCAGCGACGGCGCATACTGAACGCCGAACTTTAGGGCATGCCAAAACTTGCTGGTCCCAGCCTCAACGCCCGCGTCTTCCTACTCTCAAGTTCAGTCGCATACCTAGATAGTTACTGCATCCCGCAGACTGGAAGATGCTTGAATCTGTCTGTTACGTCTGTCATACTCACCATTTTCCGGATTTAACAGACTCGTGTTGAGATATTTGACAGATGAGAGAATGGCCGTAGCGCCTCCTATTGATATGGCTCGAAATCGGCTCAAGAACGCCGCTGAATGATGTACTCTCTTGAAGGACCCGGATGGCTGCGCCTCCCGGTAACAAATGTTGCAAACCAGTCATCTGATTTTGGATGTCGAGTATAGACCCGAACTAGCAGAACAAACGAGACTCCCATCTCGACAGCGACGAGCCAGGTATAGCTCAATAAGGCCTGAACTTGCGCGAAGACTTCAGTTTCTCCACCTTCGCCTTGTCCTCTTCCCACCTCTTCTTGAGATCCATGAGCTCTGAAAAGACCGTTCAGCAATGCAATATCTCCGAGCACAGAGGAGACATCCAGCTTACCTTTCCGCTTCTTTTCGTGCTGCTGGAAAGCATAGAACCCAGTTTTCTCCTGCTTCTCCTTCCGCTTCCTTTTTCCACCGCCACCTCCCGCTCCGTCCTTGCTCTTCGCCTGCCCGCTCTGCCATTTCTTGCTGGCCACGCTCACTCCACCGCCGACCGCCTGCCCGTACGCCCCTCCGCGCGTAACAAGCGTAAAGCCGTCCTCGTCCACCAGCGCCTCACCCTTCCGGTACTTCGACTCCTTCTGCAGCGCGCGCTTGCGCTCGGCCTCGTTATAGTCGTACAGCTCCATAAATGTGTCCGCGTGCTGCCGCACCGTGTCGAGCGGCGGTCGCAGGGTGTCGTACAGCGCGGTATAATGTGCGAGCCCGTGCGGGGCATCGTCGGATATGGGCCAGGGCCGCGGCTGCGGCGCCTTTTGGCCTTTTGATGGTTTCGAGAGGGCGAGCACACGGTCGATGGAGGATGCGTCGGTGAAGACTATGTGCGCGTTGCGCCCTGTTCTGCGCAGTGTGCGAAGATGCACAGGAGACGGGTGCAGCGGCGCGACTTTCGGAGGCCGAGGCTCCTCCTTCGCATTTTTCGCCAGTCTGCGTTTCTTGCGCGGGTATTCGTCGTCCGAGCTCTCTCCTTCCTCGTCTTCCTCGTCTGCTGCCTCAGCCTCATCCTCGCTCTCGCTTGCCTCCTGCTCCTCTTCCGCACCCCGGTCAGAGTCAAATATAATCTTCTCAATCGTACCGCATGATGATTGGAAGAGCAAGATGATCTCCCGCTCAGTCGCGTCTGGGGGGACGTTTACCACGAAGAGCGTTCGTCCCTCCGGCCATGTCTGCTTTCCCTTGTCATTGAACTTCTTCGCAGGGCCGACATGGAGTCGAATGTAGAGAATGTGATGTGATGTTGGCGAGTAGGTGACCGGTAATAATGTGAATCCAGAAACATTGAGGGGAAGCGATGGGGGAGACATGGCCGAATTCAAGCCAAGATGCACGCAGCGGCAGAACAGCAGCGCGACGGCGAGAATAAATCATGTTCACGTGATTGGTATGCGTGGTCATGTGATAATTCCAGGCAGCGCGGCGGACGCGATCTGCAAAGCGCAGAGGGTCGTGTGCATGCAGAGTTCGTGGCATCATAGTATTTTTCACGTTACATCATTATAATACATTTTCGTGTATACTGACTTGATCCAGTAGCTTCAAGACTCCACCTCGATTCAAGGATGCTCGAGGAGGTATCCTCCGTCAATGCAAAGCGTCTGTCCAGTGTCACGTCAACAACTACAGGCCAAACGGTATAATTATGAAGCTACCAACCTGACCGTACGCATATTCATTGCAGGCAAGGAAGAAAGAAGCTTGTGCCATGTCCTCATCACTGCCAGCCCGACCGGCAGGAATACCTTTCTCGCCGCCGAAGTCCGGCGTGTCAATCTTAGACTTGTTTGTCTCATCCGACTCCTTGGCTGGGTCAAGGCGTCACAACAGCAGTGGGCGGACAAGAAAGCGCATGCGTACTTGTCATCTCGGATGGGAAGATACCTGGCGCGATGTTATTGACGCGCACGTTGACGGCCTGACGCCGTAGCTCCTGGGCTAGCAGATTGCTGAGGTGAATGGATGCAGACTTGGATACGTTGTATTTGAAGTGGTGCTGGCTGGTTCGTGTAATCCCAGACATAGAGCTGACGTTGATGACCGACGCTGTGTGGTTCTGCTTCCACTTCACCGCATTCGCCAGAAGCGGGATGAAGGCAACGGTCGTGAAGAAATGACTAGGAAAACGAAATGAACATACCGAGAAATGCTTCAAAGACAAAGCAACCTACCCGATCACGTTGGTCCGGTACACATCCTCCCACTCCTCCACTCTCTCCGACCACAGCTCCTCCTTCAGCTGCACTGCGTCCTCGTCGCCCTTCTCGACCACAGCAGAGCCCCGGCTGATCCCAGAGTTGTTGACGAGGACATCAAGATGGTCCTCCTTCGACTGCACGTGCTTGACCGCCTGCTCGATGGAAGACTTCGAGGTGATATCACACGGCAGGGAAATAAGCTTGCCGCGCGGGTTCAGCAGCGAAGATCCATGCGTCTCGACGGTCTTCTTCAAAACGTCCTCACGCCGTCCCATAATGTAGACGCGTGCGCCGTTGTTGGCATACGCTTGGGAGATCATCAGGCCAATGCCTGTGCCGCCTCCTGAGACAACGGCGACCCAGTCCTCGACGTTGAAGAGCCGCTTGACGTCGAACTTTGCGTTGGCCATCTGTAAGTGTGCAGAAAATGGTCTGTAAAAGCTGCGAGGTGCTGGTGTAAAATGTAAGTTAGAAAGGAGAAATCGCGAGGGGACAATTGTGCGGGTGTGAGCCAAGACGGACGCCATGCTGTCCTTATAACAAAACGTGCGGGGAGGAGAGACACACGATACCGATTTATGGACATTTCAATCGACGTCATGATCGATCGTAAACATACCCACTCACATAATTGAAGCCACAAAACGTATACGTAGCAAAGTGGTGAGACATGACGACGGTTCTGCGGAAGATGCTCCGCAACTCAATCGGGCAACCCGTCCTCCTCTTCAGGCTTGCCGTAGCACGCGGCTCGGGACCGCACTTCTCCTCCACAACCACCCACACCGACCCATACGAGCAAGGAATATGGCAGACAGACAAACATCGTATTCAGACACCACGGACATGTCACTACGTATGGGACAATTCGTATGAGGCAAAAAGTGACATTACGGCGAGGAAGACAGACTACGTGACGATAAACAAACTGAGATTGACATTGACGACAAAGTGGCATGAGAGAAGGAGAGCAGACACAGAGTGGTGTGGAGAGATTCGGCGATTCGACATTGACTAATGAAGATGAAAAGATTGGGAATAGTATGTAGCATAGAATGGGGTGCGAGTGAGCCGTCAGCTCGACACGAACGTGTATGTATAGGCTGCAAAACGAAAGAGCGAAACAGAAGACAGATTATTCGAGTCGACAATTCGAGGCCCGCAGGCGGCCGTCATTTCTTCGGACAATACGGGAAAGGGAAACAAAACGCAGATGCAAGTCAAAGATGAACAACCAAGTGACTTCGCAACGATTGATATCCAAAGCAAGCAAAACTTTCAAAGCGAATAGAAGACGAAGAGAGAAATCGGTTGATTTCTTACTAGATTCAAGCCTGCTGGCTGTGCTCCGGCAGCCTCCAGGACGACCCGTGTGTCTCGCCGAGGTTAAGACTGGCCAGCGTCCCGTTAAGGTCCTGGATGGTATCCTGGTCGTGGCCTTCGAAGTACTCGCCGTGCTCGCGAACGGGTGGGCTGATGCGACGGTTGGCGTTAGAAGAGGACGGCGGCCGAGAGATCACGCCCGTGTTCTTCGGGTACGACGAGCCAGAGTTCTCCATGTAGGAACCGAACCTCTGCGGGCCACTCGGAGGGCGCATGCCTTGCGATGCCGTAGGGGTGATGGGAGGGGTCTTGCCACTGCTATTGGACGGATTCATGTCTTGACCCTGTGCTGATCCCATGCTGAATTCGGGCATGTACGCCTTCGAAAGATGCGGCAGCATGTCAGACCTGGATTGGGCACCCATCTCCCTGCCTTTCAAGTCCTCTGCGTACATATTCATCTCAGGCGAGAAGGGAGAGAATGATGTCGACATGTTGTGCTGAGCAGTTCCCTGGTTTCCGGTGTTGTTGAACGACTTCGGAGGGAAGATGTCGAGGCTTTGAGAGCCAGGCTCGCGCGTTAA
The DNA here is from genome assembly GCA_004681135.1 of Hericium alpestre. NCBI lineage: Eukaryota > Fungi > Basidiomycota > Agaricomycetes > Russulales > Hericiaceae > Hericium > Hericium alpestre. The sequence goes on along the minus strand of SFCI01000052.1, from coordinate 27,328 downwards.
TAGCATGTTGCGCAGGTGCTCCTCATTAGCCTGACGCATGTCGTTCGAGAACTGCGACGCCGACGCGTCACCCCCAGCCGTGCCCTGCGCGTTGGAAGGCGTGGCCAGGAAGCTCGTCAGCCCGAACTTCTGCAGGAGCTGAATGGCCTGGTCCGTCGTCAACGGCTGGGATCTATTGGACGATGTTTGGCTCTGCAGGTGGGCCTGGAGCGCAGCGGCTTGCGCAGCCTGGGCGGCAGCCTGTGCCGCTTTATCTGGAAACATCCGTCAGGTCCATGTTCGGCGATGGGTAATACAAGGGGAATGTACGCACACTGACTGCGTCCCCAGCTGAGACGGATTCTGCTCCCGCCGATAGGGAAACCTTGCATTTTTTCAATGGCCCTCTCAGCATCGGCCTTCCTAACAAACTGCACGAAGCCGCAGTGTTTGCCAACAGGTACCTTCACCTAATGATAATGAATGTCAGCTAAGAGAAAGAAGATAGGGTCATGATGGACGAACATAGTGGATGTCACCGAAGGGAGCGAAGAACGTCCTCAACGTGTCCTCTGAAATCAGCGGCGACAGCCCTCCCACGAACACAGTAGTATTGTACGGGTCTGTTGACGTGAGCTGCTCGCCGTTGGGCCCAATGAGGTTACCCAGAATCGCGCGCGCCTGAGCCTGGTGCTTCCACGACTCCTCGTTGATAGTATAACTGGGTGAGCCATTCTGCTGCTCCTGGCCCGGGGTCGCGAATGGAGCTGTGATAGAGTTTAGCGGATTCCCGGAAGACTTCGCACTCCCGCCTGTGAATTGCGCAAGCTGCGACAGAACGTCTGGTGGGAGGCGAGACATGTCGTCGGACGGGTTCGTGGCCAATGTCGAGCCAGATGCGCTGGTGCTAGGACCAGAGCTCAACGATGGTTGGGACATGGATGAACCAGATCCAGAGGAGGACATGTTGAAGCTGTTGTGCGAGTTCGCGGATCCATTGGGAGCACCCTGACCGCCAGCGATCGGGGACGAGACGCCTCTGGGCTGCGTTGGAGCAGGTATGGGAAGGGCAAGGCCCATGGTTTGATAATCGTCGACCTCGTTTCCGGTGAGCGAAGAGGGAATCTGCACCTGAGGAAGGTCCAGGGACGGCGGAGGCTTATACTTGGCCGTGGCAGGCGAGATGCGCACTATAACGAGCGATCAGATTCATTTCATGAACATGCAATGAAGAACACGTACTCGGCCGGGAAAGGCAGTAGAGCCCATGCATCTCGATCAACGCCCGCTGCTGATCCGCCTCGTCGGTAAACCTACGAACAATGAGAATATGGTCAAAAACAGAGAACAATGGACAGCACGGGAATCAGCTCACCGAACAAAACCGTAGCCCCGCGATATCCCGGTGACAGGATCCAGCATGATCTTCGCGCTTTTGCAGCTCAAAAAAGGACGTATAAACTTGGGCTCACGATCGTTGCGAAGGCCGAGTACGGGATTCCGAAACACGGCTACCAAATCGGAGTTGGACGCCTCAGGTGCGAGGTCGCCGACGAAGATGCTGTACTCTTTGGGATATTGCTGCTGCTGCTGCTGCACTGCGGGGCCAGACGGAGACAAAGATGGGGGTATAGGTGTGGATGACGCCCAGCTGAGAACAAAAGGCTTGGAGGAGTTCGGCATGGTGATGGGCGTGCCACTGCCATTGTTATTGTTGCTGATCTGGGCCAGTACGTGTGCCGCATGCGCCTGAGTTGGGAACGTCAGGAAGCAGTAGCCGGGGTTGTTCGCCTGCTGGCCCGTGATAGGGTCCGGCGCCGGTGGGGCACCTTGACCTCAACGGGCTCCCAGCCCTTGAGCTTGCAGACCTGTCGTGCGTATTGTTCGTCCATCCAGGGCTCTAATTCACCCCACCAGAGTGTGTTGCGAGAGGTCGTTGAGGCGGCGGACGTGAGCGGGTTGCTCGGAATAGGTGCGTAGGCAAAGGAGTGTTGGTTGGGCGGGGGTTGCGATCCGCGACTGGGAAAGGTGTCGCGCTGATCTTTAGAGGGAGGGGGAAGATAAGGGCCGTTCCTACCGCTCGCGCTGATGCTCTCAAGGCTCGAATGACCAGCGGTCCCAGCGAGAGAGGATTGGGAATGGGAGGATGGGTGTTGGTGAGGAGGAGGTTGGTTGAATGGCTGAACTTGACTCGGCGTGCTCGATGGTGTGTGTCTGCTTGTGTTTGGTGCCGATGTCCAACCATCTCCGGCCCCGTAGACATACTCCCGGTCTTGGATTCCTGTTGATCGAGACAGCGAAGACTGGCCGGACAATGAATTGGCGACGCCATGGAAGCCATACGGTGGCGAGTGCAGGGAGCTGTATTGAGAAACCGATCCGGAATGGCTGTGGAATTGACCGGACCCGTGCTCGGGATCTGCGCGGCTCGAGCGGGAGGACAAACCGGGCGGGTACTCAAAATCCTGCACATCGGGGCGCGACATGATGTTTGGTACGGCCAGCTTGAGCGTTCGACAAAGGGAAGGGTGATGGTGGAGAATAGTCAGGAAGCTGGTAAAGGCCCCTTCTCGACTCCGGTGAAGATTAGGGTATGCGAAAGACGAGATGTTCGACAGCAGATGGCAGAAACGGTAAACGGAGTAAAGATGCGACGACGAACAGGATGGAAAACGATGAACAATGACGAGTCAGCGACGGACGGACAGGCAGAGCGAATCGAACAGTGAGAGGACGTTTCGATAGCGATGTGAAGTAAAAATGGTGGATGTGTGTTGAAAGAGGGCTTTTTTCGTTGTGAGAGATATAGTTAGCGAACAAAAGGAGTTTGCTGATGATGATGTGGAAGCCGCGGTCCAGAAGGGGAACAAAAGCAAGACGAGCGAGGTCCCTGAGACAATAGCGAGGAGCAATCACGAAGGTGACTCTGCGGAGTCCAGAAGATGCTGGCGGAGTTACGGCCGTTTCAGCAATTCTTTTATCCAGCTCAGCGGAACCTTCATGGGGCTGTCCCGCACGAGGCTATCAAGTGGCCCAAGTGGCTGCAGGTCATTTTCCTTCACTGTATCCGAACCGGGCAAGATCACGATCAGTCCATTTCTCAAGTAAGCTACTTGAATCGATAGCAATCTGATCGAGCGTTCCCTTATATTTCATGTCCTACGTTGCAATTCTATATGCCGTTGAGCGTGGAATGTAGTGATAGAGGGTTGTGGGATACTAAAAAACGAGCAGAATTGAAGGTTGGTATGCTGGCACTTCCGGAGCTTCTGTGGGTCCACATGTGTCCAGCTGTGGCTGTACAACTTCGCCACGATGATGACAGCAACCTTTCCAGGGCTGGGAATTTTTCTTCTGGAAGTTCTGTCTCATTAGCGCTTCAACAACGCTCCGATATCTTCGTTTAATTAAGTTCGATGTGGTTCACATGGCTACAGAACACAATGATATCTAACAGGGTCTGTCTAAGATAACGTTCTCTACGGGGAACAATGGGCTACGGTGCAGCTCAGCATTGTGTATCAGTCTCATTACGAGCACTTGTGCTAATCAGTAGTCATTTGCTATTGGACAACAATTATTGGGAATATGTACAATGTTGCAAAATGACCTCTCGAGGAGACCCCAGGGCAGGCAAAATCGAATGCTAAGACCGGCAATACGGTGTCCTCCTTACTCTTCGACATCCATGACTTTGCGTTGTTCGTGTCCTCTCCAAATAGTACGAGTAAAGCGTTGTCAAACTAGTACAGACCTCAGAGAAGTGAGACAGACATATCGGGCGCTCAAAGTTCGCAGCGCCGCATTACTGTAGCCACCAGAGATCCCCCTTCCGAACGAGGGTGGGCGACACCCACGGTGAAGAGAGGAGACCTGGTGACTCGAGAGGGAGGAGGATAGGCGCGTTACGTGTTGAGCGAAGGCGGTCAGATCGTACAGCTTACCTAAACGAGCAGCTGTCGGACCCGCGTCTCCCGCACAGTCGCACTACTTAGCGGGTACGCGAGCAAGCTGCCTGCTCGTCCGGCTATCCTATCCTCCTCATTGTCTTCTCCTATCACCGCGTTTCGTATCTGGGTATCGGCTTGCGCACGCTGCTTTACCCCCATATCTTCCCAGGTCTCGAAACCACTCCCCACGACCGCGAGCGACCACCGTCATTCAGGTCCTGGCCCCCATCATGCCTGCCCGGCGACCGTCAGCGTCTGCCAGCCAAGCAACATCCACGGGTCCATCCCAACCCGTTCGCACTCATAGGAGCAACGACTCCCATCACGCCTTCATGGGCCTCGCACATCAAAATAACTCTGGCCTCTACTCCGCTAGTACTGCAGGAGGTGCAAGTCCTCAGCAGAAGATCATCCATGTTTTGGTCAGCAGATTGAAGAACAAGGTTGGTTTCTGTTCAGATCTCCTCATACTTCCCGGGCGTCTTGCTGTTGTGCTGCGTGCTCAAGAAATTCTTATTACCGGTCGTTGACGCGTCTTGACTTTGTAGCTGCCCTGTCACTCTGGACTCGAACTACCACTGATAGAAAGCGATGACGCGGTTGAGGAGACCATCGCTTGCCTTGTCGATCTCTCGAAGGACTCCATGGATGTGATAGCCCTAGCGCTGACCGAATTATTGGATAAATTACCGAAGGTCCGTCATCCTAGTATCCTATATGCCGGCGTCTTTTAGCTGACGTTCACTACAGCTCCAAGATGCCGGAGGATTGCGCAGAATCGATGTCCTGCAATCACAACTGTTTATTCTGAAGGTTATATCTATCGCCATGGCATCTCGGTGGCATCGCTATGCGGATGAAATTAGGCAGGCGTCTCGCTCGACCACCTCCAAGACACAATTCGGCTATCCCCATCCTGACTCGCCGGCACAATCAGGGAGTAGCAAGAAGAGCCGTCAGACATCCTCGGAACATCTCTCGACTCACCCTGGATGGATGGAGCCCCCGCCTCTCGACGACAATTGTGCGAAATATGTCCTCAGTCTCATGGTCGTGTTCCTTCGTCAAACGGCTCCTCCTGAAGGGCGGCTAATGTCTTCTGCGAATTTATCATTTGAGGCGACCTTTCATGACTTCCAATCGATTGATGTCGACGACGCTCCGACGCAGGTTATGGATTGGTTCGAGGAAGATCTTCCACCAGAGGAGCCGAAGGGTCCCACGAAGCTCCCCACAAAACCGCGCAATCAGTCATCGACCTCAGTCAATTCTGCCGGTGCAAGCTCATCATCTTCTTCTCCGATCCCACAGCTGAACATGAAGTTCGAGAAGACGCATAAAGTCTTATCGAACTCGCATTTTTCGCTTAATGCGCTGATCTTGAAGTTCGCTGGTCGTATCATCTATCATCTGTCGGCGTCCAATTGGCCTGTTGTCTTGGGCCGTCTGCGAAATAAGATCCACCAGCTGGCTTCGTCCTCGGACGACAATTTGGATATAGTCGACCTGAACCTGATGAAACATAGCGCGCTTGATAGAGGGCGGCTTGTACAGATCTTGCAAGGTAACGGAGCTTCTCTAATTACTTCAGCCAGTTATTCACCTTACCGCTCCAGAGCTATCGTCCCTCCTTGTGAATATGAAGCATGCCGCAAGGGTTTCTGTCGCCATCCCTTTGCGGACGGCCATCTGGAACTGGATCGACCTATTCCCCGGCGAATACAATGAGGCGCTTCGTTCACATCGCCGACTCGAAGGCGCTCCTGAACGCGTGTTCGACCTGCTCTGGGACCCAATCGACCTTGCCGACGCAAAGGCGATGTGGCCCACGCTCGCAGTGCTCGCGTGTATATCTGCTGAACGAGCGAGGAACGATTACCAGCTCTCCATGCGGCCGTCTAGTGCGCCTAAAAGTAATATGACGAAAGTACGTCTGATCGCTGTGCGTCTTGTGTACTATTGCTTAACCTAATGCTTTGCTGTGCGTAGTACTACGACCATCTGCTCAAACACGCGACGGAGTCCTCGAAGTTGCGGGACGTGGCGATTGTATGCGCCTTGGATCTATGCAGAGGCGCCATGCGCGTGCGCCCGGAGGGTGAAGTGCCCTTGCGTGCAATGGCGCTTGACATCGTGGACGACATCAAGACCATGGTTCTCAAGTACGAATCGGCGCGTCCGTTCTGGGAGTGTGGAGGCGAGATAGACATTGCGATGTTCGCGGACGCATTAGTGACGCTGTATCGTCTGGCTGGTCCGGACGAGGCCCTCGAGGCATTTAAAACGTGCCTAGAGCCCGAGCGCTCCGATGCGGTCAAATTATGTGCGGTCAAGGCCTGCATGACGTTGGGTGTGGAGGTGCGTTTTCGTCGAATATACGGATTGAATCGGTATTCTCAACCTGTCAACCTTTCTGTGCAAACAGGCCAGGCAAATCCGTTGGCAGCCTTCATTAGACGCTGCGTTTGCTTTGGGACAGCGGTTCCGGACTATCCTCAAGGTTTGCCTCATTTACATGTCTTGATCACGGAGTTCACGAACACGTGTGGTCTAGTACGCAGGTGTCCGGCGCAATGAAGTAGACGACAGCGGGGTCCTTCGAAGGGCGGCCCTTCGGCCTAAGGCAAAGCGTTTCACTGCCGAGACAGTTGGCGACAGGGAGCTGCTGATCATCGGCATCCTGCACCTGTGGAGAAACAGCATTCACTGGTTTGGCGCGAACATGACCGAGGAGGAGATGCTCTCCTGGATCCCGTCGTTTCTCCGGATCTGGGAGGACCAGGCGGATTCAAGTCTGCAGTGGTCCTCGTCGCTAGCAATAGCGAAGACGACGGCGCAGATGTACGCGATGCGGCCTACGGATCCCGCATTCCCTATGTTCTTGCGCTTTGCTCTGATGTTCATGTGAGTCTTCGCGTTCTCCGCTGCGGCTTGAGGTTTACATACTCTCCGTAGTCCCGCTGCGGTGCGAACGATTGGGCATGCTCTGATCACGACCCGTGCCTATCTGGAGAGGCAGCGCATGTGGATCGAGATTGGACACGAGATTGCATTGTCGTACATCGTGGACGCACCCGTACGCCCAGTCTCCCAATTCACAAGCTCCCATGTTACTCATGATTCTGTCCTTTTTAGAATGACGGCATGCTGAAGTATGTGCAGACTTCGCCAGATCGTATACCAGCTCTAGCAATCCTTGAGCTGGCCAGCTTGGTCTCGCTCACAGCGGCCGATACGGGTCTATCTCGTATTTCTGCTCACAACCTGCGCGTGATCGCGCTGGCAGAAAGGCATCCTGACGCGCCGGTCAACGACATGTTCAACGAGGAGGATTTATTACGCCGACAGAACGTCTACCAGGTTATCGGTGACCCGAAGATCGTGCTAACAGGTCCGTGACCATTCTTGTCCCAAGATGTAGACACTCACCTTTCGTCCAGGGCGGGTTGCATGGCAGAAGCGATTGAGAAAGATCATGCGCCCGATCGCTCTTCCGAGTCCTTTCTACATTGCAGTCTGGGAGGAATGCTACTAGCCGGTGGTGTGCACTCACGGAACTCGTGATCCGGGCGCCGCTGGATCCTTTGACCGCAGATGGCATACAGACAGGCCACAACCCGACCGGCGACAAGACCCTGACGATGCAGGAGCAGAAGCAGCATTGGCAAGACCTCACGCTGTGGCTGGCGGCCTGCGGTGCCGCCTGCCTCGCGGAAGAGCATGATCCGGCGGCGGTGCAGGCGCTCATCCCATCCGAGATGCTGCCAGACTCGATGCGCGTGCTCAAGGATCCGCGCGACCTCATCAACACCTTCATTACATACCTGATCGATTTGCTGGTCTCCGATTCTATCTTGGCTAGGGAGGCCTCCAAGGAGGCGTTGGGTACAGAACTTAGTCCGAAGCTGTACGGCAAGCTGTTCAAGCATCTTGATGAGTACGTCATGGGTATGCTCACATCGTCTTGAAACTCACCGAGTGTCATTACAGAGTGATTCAAGATATTACTCAAAGAAGTGGGTTGGAATGGACGGATCAGTTTAGTATTTTCCTAGATCAGGTGCGTTCAGATGAATCTCATTCGACAAGACCTTCACGCTAAATGATCCATAGTTCATCGCTGTCTTGAAGCTGCTTGTTGAGAACGCGTCAACTAAGGAGGATGTGTTCGCTGTCGACATGGCACCAACGTTGAATGCTTTGGCCGCATTCATCGCACGCTTCAACGATCCTGCAGTTCATCGCATCAAGATCAAGTTCTGTGTGCTCTGCGACAGTGCATTTTCTCGGGGTGATACGATAGCGTTGCGCAAGGATAACAGCGTTCGCCAGCGTGTCCTTGACACCGTTCTGGAGTGGATACAAGACCCTAACATCGTGCGTCTTTCTCCTCGATCTTAGCCGTAGTATCGTTGACTTCTTGAGGCAGTCGGGTCCCGGGGACATCTGGCGAATGCAACATGACCTCAATTTGGCCGCCCTACGAGCCTCCGTTCATTTCTTGAACCGGCTTCAGCTCCGCACGCTTGACGGATCAGGAGGCGACGATTCTGACCATGTCGCATCGAGGTTGTTCGCGCGTTATTTCAATAGCATTATGCGTATATTGGAGATCCGTCACGGCGATGGAAGTGTATGCATTGAAATCCTTTCACGTCTGCCTTCTACTGACTGTCGCGTTGAACAGGACGACGCCGTCTCCGAAGTATCCAGCTATTCACATGTGAGTTCTGCGCAGCGTTGTGTGTTGCTATGTTACTTATATATCGCACAGCGCCTGCGCACTCAATCCTGGGATGCGGAAATGCGAGATCTTGTTGTCGAAGGGCTTTCGCGACTTATCAGTGCTAACACGGAGAGCGGCGTGAAGCACAGTCTTGGGTTAGCATACGATCCCGACTTCTCGAAGAGGGTTATCTTTGCTCTGGTCTTCGCCCGGGTGATGGGCCAGGGTGCCAAGTTCGGAATGGAGAAGAACGTGACGACGTTGTCTGCGCAAGCCCGATTGTGTGAGGTATGTGTCTCATGATCTTCCTTCGAATGGAACATCTTGCTCATAGGCATATATTCAGCTGGTCAAAGGACCGGACGTGAGCGATCTGACACCCATGTACGATATTTTGACTGACGAGACATCTAGGTCACGCTGGCTGTAGCGATTTGCGAGATCTGTCCACCGGGCGAGGTCGACGTGATCATCCCCGTGCTGCTGAACATCTTTGACACTCGATTATCGCTCATGAATCTAATGACGACCTTGGTAGATCGCGAAGTAGCTCGGACTGGTGAGACGCACCGCTCTGAGTTTCGGCGGCTCTGCTGACAAGCTTGTTTCATTTAGAAAACGAGGCGGAACTCTTCCGTGGCAACTCGACATGCACCCGGCTTTTGTCTTCATTCGCCCGCCTTCATGGATACACGTATCTTCGGAGCCTCATCATTCCTCTGGTCAAGAATATGACTTCGATGCCTCCTGGTCGGGGTTATGAACTTGATCCGACAAAGGCAGGTCAACAGAACGTGGAACAGAATCGCAAGAACGTCGAACTCGTAGCATCGTCATTCCTGGAGATTATCACCTCTTCTACCCCCGCTCTGCCCTCGTATGTCACTTCTGATAGAGATTATTATCGCAAGCCTGACACTTTTATCTAGGATGTTCCGGGAGTTATGTGCGCATATTGGGAGAGCAGTGTGAGTAAATCAACACGATCACCTTGAGACGATACTGATTTCGAATACAGTAATCGAGTTTGGCCGGAAGCTAAGTTCGCTGCATTAGGCGCGTTCATCTTCCTTCGGTGGGCACCTCCCGTTCTTAGCGTCCGCTACGATGTCTTGACATCGCCACAACCAGATTCATCTCGCCTGCTGTCGTTGCACCTGAAACTGTCGACATCGAGATCCCTAAAGAAGATGCCATGACCATTCGGCGTGGTCTTATGGTCATCGGCAAGATCATACAGAACTTGGCCAACAACATCTTTTTCGGCAAGGAGCTGTACATGACAGGCTTAAATGAGTTCCTTGGGAAGAACATCGTCAATGTCACCAGGTTTCTGAGCGAGCTACATGTATGTGTCGCATCTCCATCCTTTTTTATACGTTTTCTTATTGATCCTCCAGAAATACACTCCGACGGGCTCTGACGACGAACTTGACGAGTGGACAGGTGTGCCATGTGACGATACCGATGCCGTCGTCCTCCATCGATTCTTCCAAAAACACGCGGACAAAATCGGGAAAGAGCTCCTCAGTCTTGCAAAACCGTCTGTCGAGGGAGACGCCTCCGCAATCAACGGCAAAAGAGCTTGGGATGCGATTTGCGGGACGCTCGTTGATCTGGGCCAGCCGATCGAGGCGCCGCGTTTCTCTATCCTTAGTAGTGCTCAACACCAGGACTTCCTTGACCTGATATCTCGATACCAACACCGAAGCGTGACTCCGGTGCACGATATTTTCGTTGAGACATACACGTCGAGGGTACGTTATTGTCACATTCAACTTCGGATGTGCTTATAGTTATCGGATCTAGGATGTGCCCGCCGTGTTTGTCATGGCCGTCTCTAAAATCGATGTTGAGACCTTGGATATTGAGTTGCTCATATACCATATCTTAAAGGTAGGTCGTGTCCGTGATGCCTCTCCGCACACTTGATCATGTTCTCGTCAGACTTTGATGCTGCCAGCTTACGAACACCGCACATTCGATATCATCTTCGACTGGACATCATTTTCGTCGTCATCCCAAGTTCCCTTCCAGTGGTTGAAGTATTGCATTGAAATGATACCTTCCGACATACGAATGCGATTCCTAACAGCATACCTCTTAAATCCTAATCCCGCTACCCACAAGTATCTTCGCCGACTATTCAATATCACAGGTGGTTTACAAGTGGCCAGTCAAGTCCGAGCATGTGCGACTGTCGAGGAACTGGTGCAGTACGTGCCCACTACCTGCGTTGCTCCCCTTGTCTATGCTAGTACGTGCCTGCCTGCTATTTCGACGAGGCTTCATCTGAATGTTGAATCTACAGCGAGTTTGGAGGATGAGGAGCGCGAAGAATTCGGGGAGATCACCATGAGACATTCACATCATATGCGCATGCCTGTAACGATCGAAGTGGGATTGAGTCATCTGCGCATCACTTCAGTAAGTAAGCTCTTCATCCTGTGTATCACATAAAGTTCACATTTGTCTTCAGGCCAAAGCACAACCCATATCTCCCCTGATGTCGTGTAAGTCTGTCGAGATCATCCCATTGGCGGATGTCAGCGACGTCTACAACGTATCAACGGGCCATGACCTCAACGAATTCATCATCCGCAAGACAAGACATGCGGACACGCTATACTTTTCGTCTACTTTACGAGACCAAATTGTCAAGGTAAGGCTCGCCTCTTCATGAGGTCAAAAGTGGCTCATGTTTTCCAATTAGGCAATACGCGCGGCGAAAGGTCGCATGAAGGTCATTCCTTTGCCTGGCACGGAGAGGTTCTCTAGACTGTCGAACGTGTCTGCTGCTCTTCTGCATATCGCTATGCTGAACCTCGGCCTCGGAGAAGACGAGTTAGGAGGAGCATCTTACGAACTGCTTTCGTCTGTCGTTGCCTCTCTCAATGTCGATGCCAACCCAATTCTGACGATTCGAGGTACGTATGGTTGTCCGTCGAAGTACCTTGATGGTGCTGAGCGGTTTTCGACAGGTGTTTGGCTCCCTGGATCTGCATTGCCGTGGCTTCCTGGAATGAGCGAGCGCATTGCATCCCTCGTCCCACACCTCACACTCGACTTCGTCTGCGAGGTGTCAACGGCGGTTGAGAAGGCCGCGAAGGAGCAAAGATTACATTGTCTCACCTACATGAGCCCTTGGCTCAAGCATCTTCCCCTCTTCGTCGATCCCACCTTTGCAAGCTACGATCATTCAGGAGCGAAAATGCGAGACTGCATACGCCTTCTAATTGATATCACGCTGTCGGATCCCACGGTCCGTCTTCGCTCTTCACGCTAAGTATCTTCCCGCACTTACTAATTTCTGAGTAGACTCTCCCTATCTCGCATCGGCTCATTTGGGCTGAGATCGCGAAGCTTGATAGCCCCGTCATCAACGTGGTGCTCGACGAGCTCATGCGTGCAGCTATCGACGGCGGCCTTGGTTCACAGAGATGCGAGATTATCGCGACAGTCATGGCTCCGCTTTCTTCGATTCACGTGCGCGGGCAAATATTCTCCAAGATGCGCAAGGTTGGTCATTTGTGCCATAGTATAGCGTATTTTCTAACTGTTCTAACTGTTCTGCAGGCATTGGGAAAGACGTCTGCGAAGCCTACAAGATCGCTCGCAGAAAATCCCCACTGGAACGAGATTGCGGCATTGACTCGTCTAGCTATGGTCGCCGGCCAGCAGGCAAAACAGCCGGTCCTGAATCAATTCTATATACCAGAGCTCATTCATATGGTCACCCTTATTGCTGGGACCGGCGAAATCACGGTCCGCTCTACGGTGTGGGGTCTCATCGCAGACCTCGTCTACGGTCTATATCTAGGGAAGGCCTCGGACGCTATTTTGGGACCTGAATTGCGACAACTTTTCGACGAAGCGAGCCGCACGGAGACACTCAAATACTTTGGTCTTGCTCGTGCACCTTACACGCTCGAATTGGTTCTTTACGAGGCGAAATCGGACACCGAGGTCGTCGACAATCAGATTGGCTTGACGCAATTCCTCATACGTATAATGGAGACTGCAGCTGGATCGAAAGGCGAGTGGCTCACGTTCGCTCTGGCCCAGGCTTATTCTGATTTACACTTTGATAGTTCTTCTCAACGTTTGGCGTGCTCGCTGGATGAGCTTGGTTACTGCCACTGCTTTCCAGGTGTCTCCTGCCGTCCAGTCCAGAGCTTTCGTGATTTTGGGAGCACTCGCGACCGCTGAAGTGGATGACGATTTCTTCTACCAGATGCTCGTCGCGTTCAAGACTGCGCTGCTACAATTCAGCGAGGCAGATACGGCTTCGGTCGTCAGCATGCTTCGCTGCATCTGCAATGTGGTGCCAGGCCTCGTTGAGCATTCGCGGTATTTGCCACAAGTCTTCTGGCTTTCGGTTGCGTTGCTTCAGTCCAGTTATATGTCGTTCTTCAACGAGGCAACAAACCTGCTGCGCGTCACATTAGACACCCTTGCTTCGCCAGGGACTCCTGAGGGAACGGGGCGTCTCAGCAACATTGCTTGACTATCGCACTCCACTCGAAGAGATCGTCTGCCAATTGGACCAGATCCTGAATATCTCCTTCGATTCTAGCTTCTCGTTTTCCCTTGCTCCGATCATTTTCAAGGGCATTCGCTATCCACCTCTGCGCGAGGCTGGTGTGGACGCGCTGCGCAGCCTTCTGCGCGTCAGCGCTAGGGCCACGGCTGAATTCGAGGTGCCGAACGAAGGACCTGGTGGTGCGATCGCACCGGATGCGTTGGGATATTTCCTCGCCCTCATTCCTGTCTCGACCACTCCAAGTGCCTATCGACAGTTGCTAACCGACAGCAATGCGGACGCGTACTGGCTCCTCGAGCACAGTGCTGAAGACCCCGACGACATGCGAGTGCCGAGGGTGCCTTTGGAGCTTCTAGGCATCACGGATGGGAGCATCGCCTTGCTAGTCGTTTCGTTCGTCGGAGTTATGCTGTCAACTGCGCAAGGAGATGACGCGGAGACCGAGATGCTCTTCTGTCTTCTCGCGGATTTGGCGATGGCTTACCCTGAAGTGATCTATATTGCGTGAGTGCACAGTGTCACTATGGGAGCGACCAGCAGACGTCTAACATTTTCCTCGCAGGTACGATAGTATGCAGGACAAGATCAAGGATGCATTTGCGAACTCCACGAACTCAGCAATCCTCAGTGCTGCATCGAACGTATTCCATGTGGTCATGCAGGATCCGAGGAGCACCGGTATCCTTCGCGGATCCGTCTCCACGCTCAGCACTGTCGACGAGGGTGGCAGCATCAATGGTGCTGGTCGTAATCATGTTTTAGCGCTGGAGGAAATCGGCATGCATGGTCTTGCCAACGGTTTCCAGTTCATTCCTGCTAATCGGCCCCAAGCGGCACAAGCAGCGACTAGGATGATTAATTGGATATCGGAGCTGGTCCTTCGGATAATCGAATGAATGTGGGCCCGTTTTCCCTATATCCTTACCGTGCCAGAGTCTCTCATTCTAGGTCTCATCATTCACTCCGCTTGGTTATTATCTTGTTAAAATTTGAGTCTACCGCTGTCGTCTCTGTATCTGACATTACGAACACGCTTTTCTTCCTTGTTTATACTTCACCTACGCATCATAACGTTATTATTCTGGAACATAGTAGCTTGACAGCAATGCACATCATTCCGATTCCGTCCCTCAGCGCTCTCAGCGGCCTGTTTTTTTTTTGCATTTTCGGCTTGAGTGACAATGTGAAGCAAGCCGGATTCACGTGATGAGTGGATGCAGCAGACGAGCCTGAGCGTCCGGGCGAAGGCACCTTATCTTACGAGACGGTGTAGACATGCTTAGAATCTATACCTGAGTCTCCCTATTCTTTCTTGATTATCCACCACCACCGTCATTTTTATCCCCTGCAACATCCTGACGCCGTAACTGACAGAACCAATGCGTGAACGCGAACGCAAGTCCCAAGAGACCCCCCTCGCGTCCCGTACCTCATCCCCGGATTCACCGCGGGCCAGCAGCCTTTACGATGCCACCACTGCTATCGACACCCTCGTTCGCTCTTTAGCTGACTTCACACGCGTTGCGACGCCAGATTCGCCTAACTCTTTGACTTGCTGCTGTGGTCGCGAAGAGTGCGAACATGCCGTGGCTTGGCGAGCGTTGAAAGCCAGGCTGGAGAGCCGTTTAGTAATGAGTGCCGGTACGTGGTTACTGCCCTGCATTCATGAACGCAGTTCATGTTGTGTATTCGTTCCGATTTAGAGACTGGGCTGGCCCTCTTGAAACGGCATGAAGCTTATGATCGGCAACTCCAGGTATGAACGTCCTAACCATTCTCATTACAACTCTATTTGACTATGATCTAGTCTGCACGCAGTCAGAACCATCCAGAATCTGAAGCATCCACGTCCGAAATAGTGGATAATAATGACAAAGAGAGGCTCGAAGCGCGAATAGCAGTATTAATGACCGAGAATGCCGCATTGGAGAGGGTGCGTCAACATCCAAACTCAGGACACTGAGTCTATTTCACATCAGATGTTCTCTATTGCTATAGAGAGTTCATCAAGCGCTCTTGAATACAGAGGTCGCGGAGTCATCCACTGCAACCGCGCTACAAGAACTGCGAGAGGCACAGAGTAATGTCAACCGATTGAGCGCCGAGCATGCAAGGTCTGTAGGCTTGGACGCACGTCTCAGGAGTGTCATGCAGGAAAAAGACGATTTGCAGCAAGAGAGAGACAATGAGGGTAACAGAGCAAGACTGGCAGAGACTCGTCTGTCCTCCTTCAACGCGAAATACGGTCGGTAATATTCCTTGCCGAGTTGTCAAGGTTACTGATTTATCTTCTACAGTGAAGTTGCGCTCCCAAGCTCACGCTCTTCAAGATGAGTTGGAGCAGCAGCGGGGTCATCGTCTTGCGCTTTCCGAAGAGATCGTGAAGGATGCTCGTCTGAGGATCGAGGAGCTTCATCGGACTGTACGTATTTGACTTAGGGTTTTCGCATAGACATGCATTGAATGTTCCTCAGCATCTCGGCCGCACCTTGGAACATGAAGAGAACGAAGTGTCAAAGATACTCGAATCCTTGATTGCTGATAACGAAACCTTGAAGAAGGACAATTCAGAGCTGCAACGACTACTCTTTGATGCTCGTGAGAATCTGAATACTTCACAGGAAGATGGAGGATATCAACGCGGGACAACCTTTGTCGAAGGTAGCCAAATATTGTGATAGATCCTTAATTCAAACTCATTTCAACTTTATTGCAGATGATATCTCTGAATCTTCCCGCTTCCTGTATGGCACGGCGCCGGGACCCGTATCACCTATTGCCTCCGAGTTCGCTTTGCGGGAAGGATTTGTATCCTCAAAGAGATCGACCAGTACACCTCGTAGACCTCATTTGACGCTGGTAAGTGCCTCCCATCGAGTTCTTCTCCGAAGGAACTTACGTGTGTTTTTGAAAAGCCTTCCACGCCCGAATCTGCCCGCCGACCTTTGTCTCCTCCCGAATCTATACGGCCATACGATCGTCGAGGCCGAGGCCGTCCCTATCGTTCGCTGCATCTTGACTTTGCTAGTGAGCTCGATGCTGAGGGAGATCCAAGTATCCCATCTCCTAGCGAAGAATCTGGAACTTCCAGACCCTTCATGTCGAGAGGCACTCAAACGGACCTCTTTTTAGGCCTTCCCTCATTCCCTGGCGACACTGTATCTTCATCGGCCTCGCTTCCCGACAGCAAATCAGAGACATCCTCGTTCACCGATCAACCATCTACCCTGACCATTCTCCTGGAGCGAGTATCCCAGCTATTCACGCGAATGTCACAGGCAGACGCACTGACACTGACAAATCGGTTGAAACGACAACGTCTCTTGGGCGCTGACGTGAGCCATCTGTCACGGAGCACGATAGATTCCATTCTCTCGGAGCTCGCGACCTTACGATCACACTTCCGAACCATCTTAGACGACGAGAAGATCGTGACGACATGCACTCGGAAGGATTTGCGCGCATTGTTCAAACTGTTCCGAGATGTTTTTCAGGAACTGGGTACAATGCGCGTCACTCTGAACGATGTGGTACTTAACCCCTCCATCGCGCCGACAGTTCGAGAGTTCGCCATGAATCCTACCAAAGCGGAGGCAGACCGGAAGGAACAAGAGGGAAAAGCTGCGTCGTCCGTGGCCTCTGGTTGGATTGCCCCNCTCTCGAAGCTCTTTGGAAGTTCGACGACTGCTGGTCAGGCGTCGAAGCAAGCTGCGGGTCCTCTCCTCCGCTCGACTAGCTCGACGTTGCCCCTTGCGCGCCCTCAGCCACGCTTCGTTCCAAAGATAGCCGCTGCGACATCCGCATCAACAACCACGGTCAACGTTGAATTCTCTGGCACAGGTGCTAGTCGAGCAGTGACCAACACATCTATGCCATCCTCTTCTTCAGCACCAAGTGTGGCTCCTAGCGCTGCTGGGCCCACTCGCAGTGTATCCCAGAGCGTCATGGGCATCTTCGCGGGTGCACCGCGGACGGACGCCACTGCTGATCCCTGGATAGTCATACCCAAGGCGCCAAACAGACTCCTCCGCCAGCCAAGTCGACAGATGAATGTGGCAACACTAGGACGTTCCGGTGGCAGGGGTGTCAGCGGAAATGGGCACGGTCGAGTCATGTCGCGGAATGTGGACGCGGTCATTGATGTCCAGTCACCCATCGAAGGCCCCTCGGGCCCCGATCCCTCCCTCCTGGAGCGTACATTACGTCCGCGGGGCCTTTCCGACTCGTCCATCCACACGACATTCATGAGTCATGCAGAGGAGGCTGGCGTCAATGGACGGGACTCGCAACGAGCACAGGTCGAGCAGAGCAGACAATCCGTTCTGCAGATGTTCAGCCAAAAGGTCGGCGACATCCGCGCCGCTGCGTCTGGTGCACTCCCCGGCCAGAGCACTGCCGTATCCTCTCCGAGCCGTGCCTCCCATGCGCCATCGAGCAGTCGGGATACGAAGGACCAGCTCGCGACCCAGGACCCCGTTCCCCGAGCCATATCGCCCGCCCTCGCGGGGCTTCTGCCAGATCTGGCGTCGTGGACAGGTCTCGGGCAGGCCTTAGACTCGCGAGACGAAGAAGACCTTCACGCAGGAGGTTCGCGGCCCGACCGCATGCTCCCTCGACATTGGGCCCGTGAAACATATGGCAGGGACATCTAACGCTCATTAATGCATCACCTGTTGGATCGATACCCCACCATCCATGACCGTCATTTGCAGGATATCTTACCGGTAGGATTTAGTGAAGTAATGGATTGGTAGTGAATTGCGGATTGTAGGCAACGCATTGTATTTATACGCTACATATTCACGCTGCTCGTTAACCCTCACTTTCAAGTCGACAAGAACCAGAAATAGTGTGATATGAACAAGGTATGGACAAGAGGTATAATGAACAGCTCATCTGGGATATCCTCCCTTGTATCGCGGCCCCCGCTCCTCTCTCTTCCCTCCGTTCCTTGGGTAGTCCCTGTCATAATCCCGGTCTCGCCTTCTGTCGTTGTCGCAGTTGCGGTCACGATCCGATTCCCGACGACCTGACCTGCTCGACGACGAATGCCGCGAATGGTGCCCCTCATCGTCCTGTATGCGATCGAGCAAACTCGGCTTGCGACCCTGGTCTCTTCTCTGGTCATAACTTCTCGGCCGATCAGACCCCACAGAGTCAGGATGCCTTCCCGACGGTGCCCCGAGACTCTGCGGCTTCCCGCCTCCATTCCCCCTCCCCAGTGCCCCAAAGCTGATCTTCTTGCCTGTAGATGCAGATGCCGACCCCTTGATGCTGAAACCACCACCGCGACTGGGCGGCGGCGGCGGCGCTCCTCGGTTCCTCGCGTTCCGCGAATTGCCAAACCAGTCATCGGGATCGTCCTGCTCTTCCTCGAGCTCGCGCGCTTGCTGCTCCATGCGCGCCCTGCCCTTCTGTCGGCCTTGTCGCCCAACATTGGTCGGCGCGTTGAAGCCCCAACCGTCTGGTAGGTGGTCTTCGTTTTCCCATTCGCGCGGTCTTCGTTGCTGCTGGGGTGATTCGTCTGGGGAGGCATTCGGGTCAAAGAACGGGCCCGACATCGTGTTATACAGGCTGAAGGCGGATGATTCTTTGGGGTGATCCCATGGGTGGGTCACCATGTCGCAGTCCTAAGAAACGTCTGTCAGAATACACCCTTAATACATGCGAGGAGCGGGGATGCTCACATCGCCTAGGTGGCCAGGCCCACCACAATTATAGCACCATACATCTTGTGCAATGTACCCTTCGCCTCCTTTACCAAGAGGTTGCTTTCGCTTTTCCTCTCTTGTTTTGAAGATGACGGTCCGATCCTCGTCAGTGACGTACTCATATATTCGCCAGATGGTGGGGCATTCCTGTCATGAATAATGAGAAACGTTGGCGTAGAGATGAGGTAAGTTACTGACATTGGTATTATGTCTGTTAGACCCGCATCGATCACAGTTGTCGTAATTGCCCATGCCCATAGCTTTCGACGAGCCTCTATTAGGACAATTCTGAGGAAGGATAAGGTTCAAGATCCAAATATCAAGAATATCGAACGAACGCACCCTATTGATATGCCCCCTCATGCCGCATGTAAAGCACGTCTTGCTGACCGGACAGCTTCGCGTAGAATGTTCATCTCTCGCGCCACATGTCAAGCACTGAATGCACAAAAGCATAGACACGAATGAGTATGCAAAACAGTGCTATTCGAAACAAAAGTGCTGACAATTAATATAGGACACTCGAAGGTTTTATGCTCATTCTCCGCCCCGCAGCGCTTGCAGACGAATCTTGATTGTTTTGCACCTTCAGCTGGCTCATTGAAGTATCGCGCTATCCCACGCTGGAAAGGGTAAGCATGAAAACGACAGAAATGCACAAATTAGACTCACAGCACGATCATCATAGTCGAGATACTCGATGTAAGACTCCGAGTCCGAGTCTGGCTCTGGAGGCTGGATGATCTCCACTTGCTGTCCGTCAATATCATCGAGGAGGGTAACATGAGTGGGCAAGGTTAACGCAGCGTTTCCGCAGCCTTGTCCGCGGGCGGCTTCGATGGTCCTGCTACAGGCGGGAGGTCGCTGAACACGAACTTCGTAGGAATCGGATCCGGGGCGATATCAACGAAGAACAGCGAGTCGCTGAGGTCCTGGCCCTCTTCGGTCGCCTGGACGCGCGAGAGCGGGCTTGCAGCTCTTGAGGATGCGGTGCGCTTTCGCTTTGTGCGCGGCTTTTTCCTCGCCTCGCCGTTAGCGTTCTCGGCGTCGCCCTCGCGCTCCTTCTTCTTCCCCGCCTTCTCGTCGCTCTCCCGCTGCACCGACTGATGTCTCGATACTGCTGCAGAACCAGGTGTGCTATCGCCTTGCGACTGTGATGCAGATCCAGTGGCCCGCTTCCTCTTCTTCCCGCGTTTCTTGCCGTCCTGAGCGGCTTCGCTGTTCTTGCTAGCGGCTCGGGAACTAATCTCGTCATCTTCTTTGGAATCCTCAGCGGGTGGGGAGGAGCGCGTAAGATCGATGACTTCAACGCCATTTAGAGGCGCCATGGGGAAGAAGATGGAGGAATGCGGAGGTGCGGCGGGCGCGGAGAGGTCAAGTCGAGGGAGTGGAAATTGTCAGTTAGGCGCCCGTACGCAGCACTCGGCAACATCCGACTGGCGCTCAACGAGCGCCTAATCGCCCACAACCGACTCGGACCTGCGAGCAGATAGCAGGATTGGCGACAATACCTTCGAATGATGGCCATTATACACTCCTCAAACCACAGCAGATCATCGATGATCCCGGTGATGTGACATAGCTAGCATTTGTCCATAGGGAGAAATATCTTGAACAGCCTTCAGGCTCTCGAAACAAAATCCATCATAAGTGCATCCTCCGACAGACAGTGCGCGCAACCTCCAAACGAACGTCCGCCGCTCTCCTTCATTGCGGGGACATTTTAGCCCAGCTCAACTTGACTTGTCATTCTTGACATGTCCATAGTAATAAGTCTTGCGCCCGATGCCTAAAAACCAGGAAATTCTGCAGTCATAATGATAAGTCCATATCCACTAAATTGACAGATTGAAATGACTTCACCGGAATGCCAGAAGTAGAACCACGAAGCTAATATTTCCGTGGGTCATCTGATTCCACTCGACAGTATTGTACTTGAGGTCATCCGGAAGCCCGATGAACGTCGCTAGGATGCTAACACCGGCAATCATGTGAAGCCTGCTCAGAACTACATTCAAGGATCCCAACTTACTGTGTTGCCTGCGCACAGTGCGCGAGCGCATAGCATCAAGGATCAATATTTCGACCTCGACAAGGACGTCGACGTTGGGTACTTACGTCCGCAATAGCCATGGCACACAAGCTAGCGCCCAGGATCCTCTCCTGCGCCCTCGGATTCCCAGGAAGCGCGTCTCGGACGGCGCGGAACACCAGGGAGGACAGCAGTCCAAGAAGAAAGTAGCCTAGTACAATCCGCACCCGTCAAGACGATGGCATGCAGGTGAAAGGTCGTGAGAACGGCGCACAGTTTCCGAGCTGCCATATCGCCATGGTCGTCCGCGCGTCCAAAGACGCGGGCGGGGGCGCGGATGAGGGGATTAGTTGGTGATGGAACCAAGCCGCTCCGGGAAAGAACCATGATAGAAATGCTGGGGCTATTGTGGATGCTGCAGTAGGAGGCCCGTTGGAACCGGTGAGAATCGTAACTAGCTCTCAATGCCGTCGGAGGACGCTCCGCACCTGGTTCCAAGTAAAGGAAGAGCAATCTATAAATTCCTGGTAGAGCTGGGAAGTCAGACATGGTTTTCCTTAGCAGCCACTTGTTCAATAAAGAGATACAGTGGGCTTGCAGTGAGTGGGAGGAAACAAGTCGCGACTCGGACGCGTGGTCTGGACGCGATCCGGTGATCCGCACGTGAGCCCGCCCCTTGCCTGCGTCATTCTAACATTCAACCTGTCTTTCGACCTCAACCACCTCCAGGACTCCTGTTTCGACTTCGTGCACAGAGCCCTGCAGGAGAACGTAGATTCTTGTCGCAATCATTCGACTAAGTGGGTGCATTGTAGAAGTATATGCACGCTGACCAGTTATCTCCGAAAGCAGATAGACATCCCGCCGGACAGTTGTCTACGAGCACATAAAGCGAAACCAAGATGACAGACGTTCCGGATATCTTAGTGGAGAAACTGACGTTCTCCTTCCACGCGGACATGCCTCCGTCACTTACCGACATATCTATCAGCCTTCCAAAGGGATCGCGGACCATCCTCATCGGCGCGAACGGAGGTCAGCTCATGACTGATCTCTACCCTTGATTGAGTGTTGACATCGCGTACATTGCTGCACTGCAGCTGGAAAGTCGACGCTGCTGCAGATCCTTGCCGGCAAGCGATTGATCACCGCGCCCGGTGCCAAAGTCTTCGTCCAGGGCAGAGACGTATTCCGCGATACCCCTGAGGGCATCACTTTCCTAGGCACGGAGTGGTGAGAGCCGCTGTCATTATTCCGATATTTGTTCTATACTTATCTTGACCGTTCTGAAAATAGGGCAATGAACCCCGTCGTTCACGGTGATATTGTGGTCTCCCACTTCCTGGACTCGGTCGGTGGGTATCGGCATAAAGAGCGCAGGGACCACCTGCTCGACATCCTCGATGTCGATTTGGATTGGCATATGCATGCCATCTCAGACGGCGAGAGGCGTCGTGTGCAACTTTGTATGGGGCTGATGGTGCCGTGGGATGTCTTGCTCCTCGATGAGGTCAATAGGCTTATTTTTGTTCATCGTGTGAGCCTTCGAAACTGATTTCTCTTCTGATGTCGCCAGGTTACAGTGGATCTGGATGTTCAAGTCCGAGATGAACTGTTGACTTTCTTGCGCACGGACAGCGAGGCGCGGAAGGCAACTATCATGTGTGCGTCCTGCGTCTTTGTCTATGTCACGTATGATCTCATCGTGGTGTGTAGATGCGACGCATATCTTCGACGGCCTGGACACCTTCCCAACACATGTCGCTCACATGCGCTTTGGCTCATTTGTGACGACGCCCACGCGCTGGCCACCTGTGTCCATGGATTCGCCGATCGCGAAAGTCGTCAAACCCACGGAGATGTCCCTGTACAAGTTGGCCCTCCAATGGATACGCGAAGATCGTGAATATCGCCGTGCCCTAGAAGCGAACGGTAGGAAGACGAGGGGTGCCAGGAGAAATCAGGTAGATCTTCCGTCCTTTAATATCTTGCGATGTTAATAGTTCGGCGTTTAGGAGACGCCCACCGATTCAGAGACGTTCTATAAGAAGTACGTGTTCCGTGATTAGATTTCATATGCGATGCTGACGTCTCTCCAGGTATGACTACAGCCACTGAAAGGCCTAGACTTACCATGATATCCAACCCATAGGCCCTACCATGATTTTCAACCCAGCTTGCATCACGAATATCATTGTCAACACTGCCGACGTGCCCATGGCATGGGCTAGCGCAGTCGTCGAGCTCAACCTCCCAAGTGTATCGATATTGTTGCCTCTGTAGAGCATACCACATTTGTACAATTGTTCAACACGATTATTTGTTATGTTATTTATGGAAAGAAAAAAAGCGTGGACCCTGAAACAGCTGAGCAGAAGAGGGCGGTGTTGTGATCACGGCAAGAGCGCTCGCCGCAGGATGATCTGTTTCCCAGGAACAGTCTCGACCTGGTTACTCAACCTCATCTTCAGTCCCACCCTTGTCTGCTCCTTACCGCCTCCTGCTCTACGCAGTCCTACGCCTTGTCCTTCATCGTCGTCATATTACCCGACGTTTCAGGCAATCGGGGGCTGGTCTCGTTTTCTTCATCTCAACCCCACACTCTTTTCTGTCTTCTCTCTATCATGCATTTAGATCATCTGCTGTTTCCAAGGGATAATAGCCTTTGTGCTCCTTGCCCAGACGCCCCGCCGCCGTGCAACTGTAATGCCAACCAGCATTGTTTCCAGACCGCCAGGTGCGCGAAGGCGTTTTCGTGGTCCCAACGCTGTTTCTGACCCATTGATGCAGGAGCTGCGATGCGTGCGCGTCGTTCCAATGCGTTGACAACGACACGAGCAGCGGTTCGGGCTCGAGCGGTCCAAGTGGAGGAGCAATTGCTGGCGCTGTTATCGGGTCTCTGATATTCCTAGGCATCGCTGTCGCCGCGTACTTCTGGTGGCGGCGATGCGCTCAGCAGAAAACGCCTCCGCCTGAGGCGGGAATGAAGGACAAGCCCGCACCCGCAGAATCCGTCCTCAACCGTCCCGACCCCAACGGCCGGCCTACTGCTCCTCCCCGTCCTATCCAGCAGCGTCCCGTCGACCAGGTCAGCACAGTCAGGGTCTACTCTACAAACTCCAACTCCATCATCGATCTCGACCCTGAGCGCTCGACCTCATCGGGAGCCCCGACGACAGCGTTTGATCCCTCACGCTCGTCGGTTCAATCCAACCCATTCGTAGATGGACACTCCATCTTGACCACGTCCACGGACACACAATCCACTAACGTGATTCCCATCGCGTTTGTCCCCCCTGGCTCTGTCGCGCCGGTTTCGCCGCGTTCGCAGAACTCCCAGCCTCCATTGCGTCCGCTGCGCTCTCCGGATGCATACCACTCAGACCACCTCAACGTGTCGCATGATGGCAGCAGACGCGGCGCGCCCTCCATGCGCTCCGACATCTCTGGCGTGTCGTCGCGGCACTCGTACATGTCCGGCGCTAGTTTCGCCAGCGACATGCTCTCGGAGGCTCCCACCATCATCACGCAGAGCCAGAGGCAAGTGCTCGGTGTTGTCAAAGCGGAAGTGATCCAGGCTCCTGGATCCACCCCGTCCTCGCCTCTGACCCCGACAACCAGCGCGTCTCGTCCAGCGACTCGCTCCCCTCTCGCGGCCACGTCCTTCGGTCCCCAGGATGTGCTCAGGGAGGAAGACGAGACGCAGACGCTGTCCACCNACAGCGACCCATTCGGCGATGATCATTCGCCGAATTCCCGCTCGCAGCTCGATTGCCACGTATGGAAACTCATCCGACCATCATTACGAAGGTCCATCTTTTGAGACAGATGCCTTACAGCGGCTCTACAAGCTTCGATATCCTGCTTAATGCCACTACATACCGACAAACTTGCAGCAATATATCCTTCCGCGTTCATGCAGCGCCTGCCGTTTACCTGATGCTTAATATGTGCTGGTGTCATCCATGATGGAGCCTGCATGCGATTCTTTCGCCCGCTCCTCACGGCAAGCGTGACTTCTGCTGTCCTCATCCGCTTCCCATGGATTGTCCATATCCCAATACCTTCTACAGGGCGGTTCCTATCGCTCGATCATGCAGAAACCTTTTGCCATGGCGTATTTTCCGGAGATGATTTTGTCCATCTTTGCCCCTACTCCGCGACAAGCTGTGAAATGAAACCGTCCTGAGCACATGGGTCGCATCTTACTGTCGTAAGTCATCCTCTGTTAAAAGCGTCACGCTGTCGGTGCATTGTTCATAGGAAATCCTCTCCAGAACTGACCCGCCATCTCAGCATTCGACATGACGCTTTTTTCGTTCTTCATTTCTTTCGTCTGCATCGTTTCTGCCTCGATCGTGTCGGCGCGTCCCTCTGCACGGGAGGCCTGCGGTGAAGGCGGAGTGGTGCTCAATACGACGATGATCCTCCACGAGGGCAAGGAGTTCACTTTGACCTCGAAGAGCTGCCCCAATTTTGTGGCTAGCAACGCGACCGTTTCAAAGCCTGCGGACGACATTGTATTTTGTGACTCATGGAGCTGTGAGTACAAGACTCCTTTCGACATCATGCGCTGAGCTCATTCGACCGACTGCTCTTGCTTTCAGGCTCAATTGTGTGCCTCGATCTGGGCGCTCAACCGTTACTTGTTGACTGCCATATCATTGAGAGTATGCTCAACGCGGAACCTGCTGGTAAAGCTCACATATCTTCTACTATACATCGTCTCAGCATGTTCCGTCCAGGCACATACTTCACAGCCGCTCCTGGAACGATCTCGTCGATCTCCTACAATTCTTGTGCTTACGCTTTCGCAAACGGAGACACTGTGACGTACAATCCTTGTTATGCGTTCCTCGTAAGTATCTTTGTTCTCCTTCTTATGATGCGTAACAATATAACTGACGATCGGGAATACAGAGTCAGACCGGAGACCTTGTTTCCAGTGTCTGCTTCGGAGCTTATCCAACTGGCACGTACACGGCTGGCGGTGCTTGTTTGCGTGATGACTCTAACTGGTATCTTGAGTCAGTCCGGTTCAACTTCATCGTCGTTTTTTCTTGCGCTAATATAACATTGGTAGGGCTTATCATCCTTGATCGCGGTTGGGTATTCAAAGTAAGCTGCTTACGTAGTTTACGCCATTCTTCTACCCATACTTCTCGTTGACAGTCTTCGGCCATTTGTTTCTGGTTACGGCATAGTTCAACTCAATGAATGCAATAAGTGCAATCTAGCATTGCAAAAAAAAAATCCCTTCGGAAAGAGGTGCTATAGCATCTACTGTCAAGGCTGTGTCCTCGGGTCATCATTCGTCTGATTCTCTTATAGCTCTGGAATTTATGGAGTCCTCGCTGGTTCGCGTGTGCTTTTGCGACATCCCAGTGAAAATGAAGTACTGTGGATGGTGCGGCGTAGTCTACACTCGAGTAGGTGAGCACCAAAAGGCGCCCATCGGGCCGTGACTTTGACGCATCCGTGATCCTATCAGATAGCATTCTGCGCCCCGACTTCTTCGGGTTTGGAAGCGGTTCAAGAGCTACGACAAGTCCACAAGAGCTTCCACTGGCAAGCAAAGTTTCTGCTGAGCACGCCCACAGTAGTTAGCTTGACTCACTCTTATGTTACTCCCAAAGTGCAGAGGAAACTGCAAACAGCCTCACAGACGGGACGCGGAGTCCGAACGGTCGAGCCGCATTGGACTATCCATTGCAGCGTTGCAAGGCGATGACTCGACAACTGCATCGACGACAGCGCTCAATTAGCGTGACAGCCAGGTACGTCCACGCGGTTTCTGACCTTTCTTTCCCAGACATAGCCGCCGTTCAACTGACTCCACTCGCACAACGACCAGCACCCCGTCTCCGATCGCGCATCCAGAACGTCGCGCACCCAGTCAAGCTCATAGACTCTAGATCTTTTTTATCTCTGCTAATCTACGACTCCAATGTCGCATCTCACACCGAGCGGCAAGTGGGATGCCAGGTGCGCATCACTCGTTTTCACCGGCAAGCAAAGTGTCTCAACAGTGATCATCCACCAGGTATTTCGGCCCCGTCCCGCACGACGCTAGCTACTATGCCAAGTGCATGCTCGGCGGCGTTCTTGCGTGCGGTATCACCCACGCTGGCATGACCCCGCTGGACGTCACAAAATGCAACATGCAGGTTCGTTGCCCTTCCAACCACGAGAGAGCTTTCGCAACCGCCGAAACATCGACTCAACTGATGGAGCGAGGTGCAGCTGTATGCAGCTTGAGCGGCGGGATGGACCGGCTGGTCGAGCCCAGGGCTTGACTGGCTGGGTTCGCGTCGGGGGCTGCGAAATCTCGCTAAAACCTCTACTGCCGAAGACCATACTCATCTGTCCTCCATACCGTGTAGATCG